>WTSP01007030.1:99343-130235 GCA_025331215.1 Actenoides lindsayi | reverse complement strand
GGGGCGGGGGGTGGCGGGTGGCCCCGACTCCCCCTGAGTTGCCTCGGGATCAGCTTCGTGCTTCTGTAGCCACGAGCACCGCTAAAGCCACTTTTATTTTTCCTTCCCCTCTCTCCCCTGCCGGCGGCTTTCTGAACCGTGACTCGGGGCAAGCTCGGAGCCCGTCAGCCGCCGTGCCGAGGACCCGCGCCGGTGCCCGGGGCCGGTGGATTTGGCTGGAGAGAGAGAGAGGAGAGAGGAGCCGCCGGGGGAGCGGGGGCGACCCGTTCTGCGCAGGGCTGGCTGCAGCCCGCGGGCACCGGGCGGACGTCCTTGGAGTCCCTGGAAGGGGTGCCGGGGGCTGCTGGTGGCACCCCAGCTGGGCAGTGCCTCCTGAGCCCCCCCCCCCAGACCTGCGGTGGGGTTCGCCCCCCTCCTTGATATAATAGGTGTTGTGTAAATATGTGTAGGACATCTGACTTTTGGCCTACCCGGAGATTACGGGGTTAGAATCCACTTTTCCGTAACGCTGATTGACTTATATTGGCATTAGTTGCGCTACGGTTTATGCGGCTGGAGACTAGGGACGTTCTGTCCATCTGGCACTCGAGGTACGTGCATGGTGAAGGATGGGTATGAAGAAGGAGCACGCTCTGCCTCGCCGCAGCATAAGAGCTGTGCGTAACTCCGGGGAGAGCGTTGCGTTAGGCTACCTCGAGGTAGAGTAACCGAGCAGACCATTTGGGCCAAACTTTTGGTTCAAAGACGTCAGCGACTGCATTCGAACGAACGGTACTTTGGAGAATGCAGTTTAACAGCACTGAGCGTTACTTAAAAGCAGATGAGGCTGTTTAGTACCTTGTAAAAATCAGGATTTTTAACGGTGGGTTATATATTTGAAAGGATGGGTCAGGTATTTTCCAAGTCAGCGTTTTCTGGGCGGTTTAAGAAGCTACGGTACCACACGTGATATTTATTTTATTAAAACCTTTTGCTCCCGAACCGTTGACCTTTGCTACTCAGTAATACTGCTTTCTGCATTACTATTCTTTTTTTGTTGTTGTTGTTTTTTTTAAACCAGAGTTTGTTCGAGTTGTGGAGTCATAAAGAGCACAACGTTTAATTGTGACGCGGTAGATCCCGTGTTATCAGGGTATGACTAGCGAAGTACTAGCCCCGGTGATGGAAGTTTTGCCAGTGTGTTAAACAAATGTTTACCCTCATATCTTCCCCGGCGTGGAAGTCACAGGCCGCTCTTCTGTGATTGTAACGACGACGTGGGTTAATTTGCAGAGTTAAAAATAGCCCTTTACAGCTGCTTGAGTTAGATCCAGGACAATCA
This sequence comes from Actenoides lindsayi, assembly GCA_025331215.1. Classification (NCBI taxonomy): domain Eukaryota; kingdom Metazoa; phylum Chordata; class Aves; order Coraciiformes; family Alcedinidae; genus Actenoides; species Actenoides lindsayi. The sequence continues at coordinate 128,914 of WTSP01007030.1, read as the reverse complement.
TGAGGTTCAGATCCACAAATGTTAACTCCTCACCCCTGAGCTTTCCGCAGCCAAAGTTTGCAAGCTGAACCAAGCCAACTGCGTTTCTCTCCGGTGAAGTTTCAGGTGAATCATTTTGCTGAATCTACAGGGCACGGGCTCGCATAAATCTCTCCTGGCTGGCAAAGGAAAGCTGCCTCTGTCTCAGGCAACGTTTTCCAAGGGACCTGTTGATTCTGACGGTCTCTTAAACCACTTGGAAATGTTTGCATTTAAAAGGAGTTAGAGTCCTAGAACCAAAAACCAGGTGTGGGGGAGCATTAAGCATAACTCGAGTTAGACGAGTAGCTTAATTTTTTTTTTCCACGGTTTTCACTCAGGGTGAGCAAAGTGGAGACCTGTACTGAGAAACAGTTGGGCTTTGCTGGTGACTGCTTGCTGTCGGTGCAAAGTTTACCTCCTGATTCTTGCTTTAGGTGACTATGGAGACACTTTATTAGCACCTGCCTTTTCCAAAGTGACGGATAGAAAGGGCAGTGAAGCACTACAGTGTTTCAGAGTATGGTCTACCAAGCTGCAGAACTGCAGGTTAGAAGGTTTTGTTTCACTGGGGAAGCAAAACTTAAGTGAGAACAATATCCATATCTGTTTTCTTTTCCCTTTAGTAACCGGAGTTCCGGCCAATTGCTGTTAAATTTGATGGAAAAGTAGAAGTTTCAGAGATGTGAAGATCCTGTACGTGAAAGCAGGTGCTGTGGTAGAAGAGAATCTCATAGTTCCTCCGGTGAGGAGGAGGAGGAGGTTGTGTATCCTCAGGCTGTGTTAGACCCACGTGGGATCAGCAGAGGAGATGGGGTTTTATAACCAGAGAGTGTAGACGGGGCAGCAGACCACCCGTGACGTAATCTGCTTGAAATAGAGGGGAAGGATGTGACTCCTGAGCCGCCCTTCTGCGTGCTACTACAAGATGGTATTTGCACTGAGCCTAAGTGAGGACATCTGTTTCATGGCCTTATTCTCATATTTGTACGTCTTTTTAATTCTAGGGCACTTCTCTCTCCTTACCAGGGCATTTTATCTGTTATGAAAGAGTAAGTTAGCGCAGCTGGAGGGTATATTTTGTGTGGGTTTAATTCCTGAAGGATGGACTAGGGAAGATCTCTCCCACAAAAGCGCTTTTCTTCCATATCTGCGTTTCTTTGAGTACTGTGTTTCAGCCAGACTCAGAGCAGATGTTTGTAAGAGAGAGACTGTATTTACTACTGTTATTTAATTTACGTCCTAGGGCAGTTACCGAATGCACGCTGGGCTCGCAAGCAGCGGGTACAAAAAATGATGGTGGCTGTGTTTAACTCTTCATTACCTGACCAGTGTCATTCTGGTTTCTGTCTTCCTGGGGGATATGCTCTTCGAGTAAATCTTTTAACTTGCCACTTTTCCTGGACCTCTGCTTGAAAGCTCTGTTGGATCAGAGGCTTAGGAAGGAAATTGATAATGTTTTAGAAGTATTTTACAGAAGCTGAATTACAATTTTTCAACTAACAGCTAATTTTAAATTATAGTTGTAAAGAAACTATTTAACTTGGCAATGTCTGTAGGTTCTGGTTTGTTGTTTTTTTCGTTGTTTGGGGTTTTTTTTTCCTCATTGGAGACCTCTTTATCCATCCCTACCAAAAGGCTTGTGGTGATACAGGTTTACATGTCAAAGGTGGTTGTATTTGACACATTTGTTCTGAGCTTAGGTATTAATGATAAGCCTGAGATGACATTAGTAGTCAAAAATACAGTCAAATCCCTTGTGGTGGAATAGTGCAAGATGGTTTAGCCTGTAGGTGAATCACTACTTTTCATTTTTATTAGGGGATGTTGAAAGCTTCATTCATCTTCCGGCTTGATTAGATTAATTCTGTGCATTTTGACAGCAAAACGGCTGGTTCTGGGAGGTGCTGGGAATAATTTCATCACAGGCACTGGACTTAGAGTAGTTTTCCACTCTTCCCAAGCAGCTGGCTTTGCAGTTGCTGTTTACACGGTACTTCACATTGCACACTCTTAGTATATAAAACCCCACTCAGGGTTCTTTTAAATACTTGTGAATTTTTCCTTTTATAAATAAGGTTAAATAAAACTTTACAACAAACTCTCGTTTCAAGCAGCTTTTTGTCTTTACTTTTTGATGATGCAGTGCTTCTTTAACTTCTTGCTTGAAGTCGATCAATAAAAGCTTGTTCTCTTCCTGTTATACCTGTGCTTTTAATTTAGTTATGATGTTTCCCCCTACTATACTTCCAGCCTCTGCTTTCAGCTCAGGTCACTTTCCAAGCTGGATGTGGTCTTTCATCCTTTGCAACTCACAGAGGATTGAACATTTTGAAGATAAATTAATTTCTCCTTCAGCTCATATAAACCTTTATGGTTCATAACTCCAAATGTAAGATAATACCCTTGCAAAAAGAAACATCTTCTGTATGTGAGTCTGAACCTTTATTCCAGTTGAAGTAAATTCCATCTTAGGATTTTAATTTTTTCTTTTAAATAAAATTAGTGCTTGGTGGTAACTTTTTAACTGCTCCATAGAGCACCTCTTGGTTGGGAATGGAGATCTGACTAGTTGCATGATAAGAGCTCTCTTCCTTATTTTCTCCTTGCCTGGGTTTTAATTCTGTATAGCATACAGAGAAATGGCTGTTGATAAGCTCTATGTCCTTTTTCTGGAAATGAAAAAAACCCAAAAGATTTTTTGCTGCTGTTTCATACTCTCCAGTTTAAACAGTACTGGAATCATCATAAATACGTCAGATTTTAGTGGCCCTGTGCATCTCCTAAGGTAAATAATTCCATAATAGGGTATTTCAGAGAGAGACAGCGAGGAGACCAGAGGTTAGGGGTTCCTGCAGCTCAGATGGGGAACCCCTCTAGACTGCTCCTGTTTGTTAACATTGTAGCAGGAGAGCATCAAAAATATGGTGAAGACTTGGATTTTTAGTAGAGAATGCAAGTGGGTATCCCTGTAAGCTTTTTTACCTTTTGGAGGGGTGAAAGGCAAAATGAATAACATATTAAAAGGTCTCTCCCAATACAGTCTTCAGAACAGCTTGCCTTTTGAAATATGTCCGAGATACCAAAACAAGTTGCTGATAGGTAAAGGCTCAATCTGAGCTCTAGTTTAAAAAAAAAAAAAAAGATTGAGGAGAGATTAATGATGTTAATAAAGGATATTGGTAGCGCTCACTGTTTGTATTCATGGTTTTGCATCCTTAAGGAAGAGCTCTCTCTGAAGCTTTGCAGAAGGAGAGAGGGAAACCCAAATACCTTACTGAAAGCTTGGACTCTGGTCAAAATGTTACCTAGCCTTGCCCACGACTGGAATTCAGATTGGCAGGTTTTTTCCCTTTTCTATTATTTTTTTTTCTTTCCTCAGTATGTTACTGTTAACATTTTTCAAGGGGAATGCTTCTCATCTCCTTCCCAAGAGGGGGCTTCTCTGTTAGAGCTTTTGGCTGGGAGGCATGAGGTCGAAGGAGGGACACGAGCAGCAGGAGATGCAGGCTCCTACCTGCAAAGCTGACCCCCCTGACTCCTGAGCCTCCTGAACTGTGTGTGCTAACGTTGTGTTGAAATACTAACATTAAAGGTGAGGATGTACCTGTGCATGGATGGGAAGGGGCTGAGTTGTTTCTTCCTAGAGACTGACCACCAGCCTGTACAACACCAATCCAGTGAACAGCTACGATGGCTTCCTATTTATGTGTTGTGCAGACCAAACGGCACTGGTTTGAGTTAGAAGAGGCCTTCAGAGATCATCTAGTCCAACCACCTTGCCATGGGCAGGGGTATCTGTTAGTAGGTCAGGTTGCTCAAAGCCCCATCCAACCTGGCCTTGAATGCTTCCAAGGACGGGGCATCCACAACTTTGCTGGGCAACCTGGTCCAGTATCTCACCACTCTCAGAGCAAAAAATGTCTTCCTTAGAGAATAATTGAAGACGCCTGTCAAGGCAGAGTTTAAGTAACACCATACCAGCCTCTTCAGCCTTATTTACTGCACCCACCAAAAATCAGAGAGACTTTCTTGCATTGCTCCGTGTCTGGTAATTTCCAGGCCTGCAGCAGCTTGTGTGCCCCACCTCCTCATCCATTTTCAGGTGGAAAACAGTTTTGAGTATTTTCACTTGTAACGTGAGAATTGAAGCATTTGGCCCTGTGGCCTTCAGGGCTATAAAAATAGGCTTGGCCTGACCTGGACTGTTGGCAGAGGGCTGAGAGAAGCAGCTGGGAGAGGCCTGCCCTGGCAGGGGCCTGCCTGCTGGGAAAGGGCCTGTGGGGAAGTGGGATAAGGAGCTATAACCAGTGCCCTGGGGCTGCTGCACCATTTCCACCAGCCCAGGAGAACAGGTGCACAGTTCAGCTCACTTCTTTTTCCCCAGGGGGGTCTTTCCGTCCCCATGCGATGGTCCGATGCCAGAGCGAGATCTCAGCATCCCAGCCAGGGATACGGGAGTCCCGGGCACCACGGGACTCCAACCTCTGCAACCGAATGTCCAAATTCCCCTCATTTATCCCGTCCAGCCTCCCTAGAATGCTGGGCCTGAGGAGTAAACACTTGGTATCAATTTGTTTCTACATGCCAAACTGAGAAAACCTGACCCAACAGAAACCAATTTACCCAGTGGCAGTGTTTGATCTGGCATAGCCCATGCTGGAAGTAACGTAAGGGCTTGAACGTTGGTATTTCCCCCGGGTGAATAAACACTTGGAGCATTAGGTCTTTACGTTGAAATCTAACGTGGTCTGTGCTTATCTTCGAGTGTGGTGAGCTCTTATCATTACGAAGGAAACACAGTCTTCCTACAGCCCTTGGGGGAGTTCTGCTTCCTTCTTTTTCTTAGGTACTTGCCCAAATAAGTTCTGCATCTTTCTTTTTTTTTTTTTTTTGGTGGGGTAAGCCTAATAAGAAATACTCTCTCATGGGTGCTGTATTGTATCAAAACCCACATACATAACTTTGCAGACTTCAGCCGAGACAGCGTGGCTGATATAAAGTCAAGACATGGAGCTGCTTTTGTTAGTGGCCTTGCATGACTGACACGTGTTTTTATCCAGCAAAACCGTGCATTTTGGGGAGGCCTGAGTGAAACCTGTTAAACATCTGAGTTTTGAACTTGTAGAGAAATCAAATCAAGATGGTGTGAAAGACCTAGGCCTGTCCCCGAACATTTATGCTGAGGGCCACCACTGATCAACAGTATGTTCATACACACTGTCCTGGGCCATATCCTGCCTTGGTGTGGCTCAAAAGCTTCCACCCTAACCTGTAATGTCCAGTGCCCTTGGCATGAGTGGTCTCTCTGGCTGGGCTGTAAGAGGTGAGGATGAAGACAGTGGTAGTCCTCAGAGCACCTCAGCTCCAAGATCTCACCTTGGGCTAGCCATGGGGTTGTGATCACCAGTTAAGGCTCCTGTGTGGTGGGATGGCTGAGGCCAGCTGGGAGCCAGCCTCATAACCCCCCCATCCCTCTCTCAGGAAGGACATTTCTCCGAGGCAGAGCTACTGAGATACCTTGCAGAGCGAGGTGAGCAACCCCTGCTATTTGGTGCCGTTCTGGGAGTGCCCTTTTGGAGGGCTGAGCTTATCCTGGTTGGTGTGAAAACCACATTTCTGCTCCAGCTGGAGCACAGGGACAGTGAGGGGCCAGGGAGAGGAGACATGGGAATGTCCCCTCTCTGTGTTCTGCTGCTTGGTGGTGGGCTGCTCCTTCAGCCAGTTTCCTTACCTCCTCTAGAGCAGCTCATTGCTGCCCACCAGGGCTAATTGTGAATCTCTAATTGCTGGCAAATCATTGTGAGACAGAGGAAACTATGTGAAGAAGTGTAACTAGGATTCAGGGTCTGGAGTGCTTCTCTGTCTCAAAGAGCTGGGATTAATTTTGCTTTGTTGAAACTGGTAGTCCAATTTCACTGTCCTAAAAGAAGCCCCAACTTTTATTTTTATGATCATCAAAATTGTTTCACTTGCTCCTTTTTCCCAGTTCTCCTGCCTGAACAGCTCAGAGTGCCTCTCACAGGAAAGCAGCCTGTACTGGTAGCTCCTTCCACTTCCTGGGAAGAGCCTTCTCCTTTTGGGGGTAAAGCACTGGTGCTGTCAGACTGCTGCTTTCGCTTCCTGGGCTTCTCTTTCCTTCAGCCCCCAGCTTTCTGCTGGAGGGGCAGAAGTATTGGGCAGCAGTGGAGAGCAGCAGTGAGCCCCCGAGGACGGATTCAGAGGCGTGCTTTGCACTTAATGGCTTTGTACTGGAGCAAGAGCCTGGCAGGATGCTGGGTTGTGGTTGTAATCGTAAATCTATTTGGTGGTTTTTGTCTTGCAAAAATAACCTCCTCTGTTTGAAAAAAATGGGTATGAGTATTTAAAGCAGGGCTTTGACGTGATACGGGTGCACGTAGGCACCAGCTGCTCTTCTGGACAGCCCTGCAGAGCAGCCACCAAGCAGTCCCTGCAGTCCCTGGAGACCACGTGGTGCCACCACTTCCTTGACTTTGGAAGTGCTGGGTGCCTGCTGCCAAGAGCAGCCTCAGCTTTGGAGGAGCTGAGCATCATGGCAAACTGGTTTGGGTCCAGGTACTGTGGTGGGGGACTGGAACATGTCTCTGATGAGGAAAGGCTGAGAGCCCTGGGGCTGTTGAGCCTGGAAAAGAGAAGCCTGAGAGGGTATCTGATCAATGTTTACAAATATCTGTGGGGTGGGTGTGAAGGAGAAGGGGCCAGGCTCTTTTCAGTTCTGCCCTGGGATAGGACAAGAGGTAATGGTAGCAAGGTGAAACACAGGAAGTTCCACCTCAACATGAGGAAAAACTTCTTCACTGTGAGAGTGATGGAGCACTGGAACAGGCTGCCCACAGAAGCTGTGGAGTCTCCTTCTCTAGAGACTTTCAAGACCCGTCTGGATCTATTCCTGTGTGGCATGCCCTGGGTGTTCCTGCGCTAGCAGGGGTGTTGGACTCAATGATCTCCGGAGGTCCCTTCCAACCCCTACCATTCTATGATTCTAATTTTAACAATGTGGCTGTTAGTGTACACATCACTCCTATTAAGTTTTTCTGCACCAGTAAGTCCAGAACTTCAAAAGTTTCCTTCAAGGATGATAAAAGGCTTTTGACTTTGTCTTCTTGCAGCATCCTTAAAGCCAAAGTGATTAAATATGGACCACAAAAGTGTACTTATTAGGTGGTGGAATACTGGCTGCACCTTCAGGCTCGAAAGGGTGAAATCAGTATTATAAACTTCCACTGGCAGCCAGGTAAACAGCATCCCCTCAGGGGGTGATATTAGTGCCAATCATATTTGACACCTTTTTTAACAACATGAAGAGTGGAATGGAAGGTACTCTAAGCAAGTTTGTGGATGACTTCAAACTAACAGGAACTGTTTAAGAGGCTGGAAGGCAGAGCTGCTATTTATACCAACCTCAAAAGGCTAACTTTACTAGACAAGACCCTAAGCAACCTGCTGAAAACTGGTCCCACTTAGGGGGGCCAGAAATAGAACCAGGCAACTTTTTCAGAGATGCCTTCTGAACTGTATTACTGTACAATGCTGTGCCTATTACACTGCAATGTATTACACACCAACGCTGAACAACCTTTAGTACCCAGCTTTAAACAAGTGATCAGACCCAGGGCATGTTGTCCACACCAGTCTCTTGAGATCACATTTCAGCTACAGTAGAACCTTGCAATATTATTATTCACATTTATGATACAAGTTCAAATCTCTTGAAATTAACGTGAAGTTATTATTTTCACATTTATATCCCTAAGGCACTAGTTTCAAATAGCCAAAGAAGCAGAAGTTCCTTTTTGATTGGTAGGGAACCATCAACCTATGATTTAAGCAAAGCATCTCCAATTTGAGGATCAGACTGAGGTATTTTTAAAAAAACAACAATTATTTTCAGAACAGTTACTTGTTACAGTGAAGTTACATACAAAGTTTGCAAAAACATGACAGATAAGTCATTTCTAGCAATATTTCACAGTGTGTTCACTTCAGTGAAACAATTGGTCATATCAACACTTCCTTGTGTTTTTTCAATAAGACTGAAGTCACTTCATTTCCACTAGAAAGCAAGATGCTTCATCTGCTTATTTCAGCGTAAAGGTAGACAAATGTACAGCTGACAGTGTTTCCACTCCCGACCCTACAATATTTTTTCTTCCACGTTATCTTGTCTTTTAAGTAGGCTTTACAATCACAGAATCATTTAGGCTGCAAAAAAACCCTTAAGATCATTGAGTCCAACCATAAACTTAACACTGCCAAGTCCACCATTAAACCATGTCCCTAAGTACCACATCTACATATCTTCTACATACCTCCAGGGACAGGGACTCCACCACTTCCCTGGGCAGCCCATTACACTGCTTGATAACCCTTTCCGTGAATAAATTTTTCCTAATATACAATTTAAACCCGCCCTGGCACAACTTGAGGCCATTTCCTCTTGTCCTATCACTTCATACTTAGGAACAGAGACCAACACCCACCTTGCTGCAACCTCCTTTCAGGAAACTGTAGAGAGCAATGAGGTCTGCCCTAAAGGTCCTTTTCCCCAGCTGGCTCTAGACCCTCTACCAGCTTTAGGAACAAACAATGACTGGAAAAACAGTGTTTCAGTCTTAAGTACCAGAGAAATAGCCTAGAAAGCAAACAAAGAAATATTTATCTTCAGCTAACCAACATCCACATGTTTTTAGGGTTATTGGCTATATGACAGACTGGCAAGAAAAGGCAGTAACAGGCAAGGCCAAACATTTACAAGCTTTCAACCACCAATTGCAACCTGAATTCCATACTTTTCTTAGTTGCTGTAGAATTCAGTACTCAATAGAAGAGGAAATACTTTACTTACATTGCATTTATTTCCTACCTAGTGACTGTATCATTTCAGATGATTCGCCCAAAAAACAGAGGAGAGTGAAAAAAACCCAAAAACTAAAACAACCGTATGATAACATTTTCCAATTACACCTAACTATGAAAAGATCATTTTAAAAACAAACCTTCCCAAAACTGCACTTAGGAATAAATGCAAAGTCAAAAGAATTAGGGAAGAAATTAATATCTTCTGATACTTTCTCCATCACTGTCTGTCCCATTCGAGCAGAAATGAGTGCTGGAATTAAAAAGAACCAAGTATGTAGAAGAATCAGCATTTTCCGCTAGAGTCCAGTGAATTCCAGCTGTAGATGCTGGTCTGCAACCTCTTTCTCTATGAAAACAACATTATTAAATTCATCAACAAGTTATCCATATCACCTCTTGAAGAGAAATTAACATGACTTTCATGTGTCTTTTCCACTAGAAAACTACTGCACTACTCAGCCTTATTCCAACGCAGGATTATCCTAGAGCACAGAAACCCCAGGTTTGGAAGGTGCACATGCAGTGATTTAAAAGCTGCTACAAGAATTGTGGAATTGAAAACTTTCCAGACTTCTAAGTTTATTATGTGATTTGATCAAATAATTTCCCTTACCTAGATAAGTATCGGGGTATTAAAGCGTACTCTTAAACAAACAAACAATAAAACAAAACAAAGAAAAATTAAAAAGCACTCATACAAAAAAAACACCAACAAAACACCTAACAACAAAAACCTGCAACTCCAAAAAAGGGGGATATAAGCTTATCAGGTGCTAATAAAAGATGGAAAGAAAAGCAGAATATGCCCTTCAAACCAAGTATTGTCCAGAGGCTTGGTCACAATCAAATTCACAAAGCCATCAACAACCAAACAGACTGGATGTAAACAATCTCAATATGATCCTTTTATCACAGTCAGAAAAGACTTGCATTGCTTCTTTCTGTCACATCGGAAGGAAGAACTATATATGGAACCGTAATAAGATGAATGTATTCACTAGACAAAGCAAGGAGGAGACAAACTGGAACACAAAGTTCCACCTAAACATGAGGAAAAAAAGTCTTCTTTACTGTGAGGGTGACAGAGCACTGGAACAGGCTGCTCAGGGAGGTTGTGGAGTCTCTTCCTCTGGAGACATTCAAAACCCATCTGGATGCATTCCTGTGCAAACTGCTCCAGGAGAACCTGCTTCAGCAGGGGGGTTGGTCTAGATGATCTCCAGAGGTCCCTTCCAACTCCTACCATTATGTGATTCTGTGATGGCTTAACATGAATGGTCATTTAGGTCAAATAAACATATTTCAGACTTTGGCCATACCACTAACACCTCTGCAAGTATGGTAAGGATATCAGTAGTCAGCAATAGGGCATTCTTCCAGTGTTTTGAACAAACATTTGTTGAAACCTTTCCCCCACATCATATGCAAAAAGAAAAACCAACAAAACGCCCAGAGAGGTTTGACAATGCGAAGATACTATCTCTATTATGAAGAGATGACTAGAACTGCTCCTTCATTTAACTTCATCCCTTAAGTATTAAGTGGGGAATCATTAAAAAAGATGTTGCTGAAGGCCAGCTTTTGGTCAAAAAGAGTCCACTTGTACAGGATTCCACTCCCTCTTTAGTTTCCAGCCATTCAGAGAAGGATTTCAATTCCCTTACAACATACCCAGTAACTGCTATACTTGACACATTTGGCATTAAAATTTTCCTTGTTTTTCCAACTGGCACACAGCAACTTTCTGTCAGTCTACTCAACTCAGCACATTAGTCTACTCTAGTAGCACTAACATTTTCTTTCCCCACAGAGAGAGCTCATCTCAGCTTGCTTACAATGGTGTCATTTGGTATAACACCTTCCACCAAGCACTACATCTGCAGTGCCTTCTAAAGCGGCGGGCAGACTTTTGGTGGCAAGCCAACTGTGGTTTCAACAAGTCATACCCTTGCTGTTGTTCATAAGATGACAAGAGATGAACACAGACTGGAATCTGCATAGGATGTTTGACCACATTAGAATCACTTCTACCTTTTACTTTATTAGTATCTCCAGTATTTCCCCACAAACGGGTCAGGAGACTGTTGTGTCTTGAATTTGGCAGCTTCACATGCAAAATACACAGATCTGAGTTTTTCCACACCTTTTCAAATCATTCATCACCTTGTTATTAACAGAAGAACACTTCTGAATTTAGATTATTTCCATCTGGTTAGATGAAAATGTAAACTTTATCTATAAGCACACATTAAATAAAACCCATCTATTTAACTGTTCTTCCTGGATGGACCAAGATTTTGAGTATATATACATCTTTTTAAAAAAGGTAACCACAAAAATAGTTGTTATTCTCCCAGTTGAGGTTCAGAAAAAACTTACCTACACAGCTATGCCAGCAGAATCCTCCAGTGTAAACAGTTACAAAAGTAAAGCTGCACTTTCACAAGTGCAGCTTGTTTTGCTTGGAGCAGGACAGAAGAATTACTCTAACAATACAAAACATAACTCTCATCCTACATGCGATTCCTCGCAAAGCACTGTCAGCGTAGCGTAACGGGAACTCTATGTTTCTTGGACGGATGCTACGACAGCTGTACATGAGGAAAATGGTTCAAGTAAACTTAACACCTGCATCAAGTGAATACCCACAAACTGAGAAACACTTTCAAACATGGCTAAAAATGGTTGTAAAGCTTAATACTTAAAAAAGGAAAATTACGCAGCAATGATAATTACATACAATTTAGTTACCTTTCACAACCTGAAGAACTGTTATGAGCCAACAAAACCCAAAACCAACAACACTTAATATTTAGAGTGAAAATCAACTTTCAAGATTCAAATTATCAAGAAACTACTTTACAGATGCTGACAAGGAAAAAAGCTGCACGTGTTTGAAAAGCCACCATTACTTAGATAAGCACTAGGGTTGAGAAGATAAAAAACGGCCTTCGCTTCTACCACAATGGCTTCCAAATACAAAGTGTCGCCACTACTCCCAACCTGCCACCATCTGTTTTCACAGCTTCCTCTATGGTTTCTGCCTCCCACCAACTTCAATACAAAATACATTTAAGACACAAAACTGTTTAAGGGCTAGCTCTATGGTCCTCCCATTGAACAGAAGCAAAGTTAATCATTAATGAATAACGATCTGCTAACATTTTTCATGCCTATATCAAGATAACAGACAACACAAACCTTTACTTTCCTTTTTCCACCACCTTTCATACCATTAAATTTTCCAACTGCAATGCAACTGAAATTAGATTCTCCTTCTTTGAGGTAAAAACTATTTTTGTATTCCATTTTGGGAAGCTTCTGGACCCTACGGATCTCCTGTGAGTGCATTTTGTTTACAGTTATCCATTTAAGTATCGGAGTACCAGAACCTTCTCTTATCACCCTTCTCCATCACAGCAGCGTGCTGATCAGAAAAGGGAGATCTTCAGCATTAAATGGTAACTCCATTCTAGAGAAAGACTATTTTCTTGAAAAACAAGACAATAAAAGACCCAGTAAAGCTCCAAAAGAACATCTCCTGAACAGCAGTTTTAAAACATAGCACTCATAGTTCTGTGTAGTGTAAGTGGTTAAATTCAGTGTGTACTACTACCAAGTCACTATGTATAGCACAGTAAAGCTAAGCCTAGCACCTCATGAGAAAGACAGCAAAAAAAAGTGTTGTACATTTTGAACTCAATTATTCCAAAAAGTCATCTACATTGCAGCTTTCTTTTGTTCAAGAACTTCAACTGACTGTGATGAGTCAGCGCTTCAAAATATCTTCTCATGAATAAACAGATATATGAAAAACAGCACAAGTAAATACTCTGCAAAACATTCATTGGTAAGCAGTTACGTCAGATGCTGGACACAGGTTTTGAAGCTGTCCACCATAAGGAATGATCTACTATTCCCTACTTAAAATTATTCTTAGGAGTGCATGTGGTAACGATCAAAAACATTTAAGAAACATGAAATAGTAAAAAGAGATAGCACTGCATGAGTATACTCCAGTCAAAAATGCAATACATCCTACTAGCAAGTTTCCTCAGTAACACCTTCTACAAAATCTGCCCCCAAAAGTGCAATGGAATGCCTACTTGCTAGCTACAGGAGTAATTAGTATGACGATAAAGTTTCCAAGTGCCAACACATGGCGACAGGCAGAAAACTTATTAGGGCCTCAAAAATATGGGAATGGACAAGAACTTGATTCTCAATGCCTAAATATATTAATCTTCATAAATAAATCACCCTTAATATAGCAGAAACTACAGTAGCAAATTCACACATAAGATTCTAGGGGCAGCTGAGCAAAGAATGTCTTTTCCTGGAAAGCAAAGCGTAATTTGAGCAATACTTAAAACAAACAAACAAAAACCCCACCCAACCACCACCAAACCCCAAACCACACCACCCAAAAATTACCAACGGAACACTAGTTCAGAAAACTAAAGACAGAAAACAAAGTTCAGAAAACAAAGAACTAGGACACTACCATCAAAGAGAATGCAAACAAAAAAAAAACCATGATGACTGTGGATGGGGTACACAGCAGAGGCCCCTAAAATATGATACTGTACAATGCTTGCTGCAATGTCTAAAACCATTATTAACGGGGATAGGACCAGCTTACTTAGGGAAGTAAAAATACAGCATTTTTAGAGATCCTGTAGAAGCTCGGGGTGCAGGTGTTTAGGGGGCTTTGTAAAAAACAAACCAACCACAGTCTAGGGTTTGCACACTTCGCAGACGGAGAATTAAAGAACTCACTTGTATTCCTCAACTTCCAAAGCAAGAATATTGAAGACCTATGTCAAAACACTTCACTTCAAACTAAACACTACGCAAGTAATTACTAATAAAAGACACAACTATAAGGATTTCTAAGGTTCCTAAAAGTCATACATCACCTTCCAATACCATCTCACATTAATGTATGTGCTGTTAAAGCACTTTGAATGTCACAAAAAAAATATTTTAAAAAAATGGTGAATTCAGGTATGATTTCATCTTCTGCTGCCTTAAGAACAAAGATATTACTTTTCAAGTGTTACTTTAATAATCCCTAATGTTAACCAAAAAAAGAACTACAAGGTTTTTCTACAGTAATTGTGGTAATCAGTATTAGTGCAAAATTGTAGACCAGCTTTGCTCAAAGTTTCCTGAGGCCTTTTTTATTAAGTGCAAAAAAGGCTAAAGACTTAGTTATCATTCTTCTGAATTCCTCTAGGAGTATTATAAATCAATGCCAGACTTTTATACTAGTAGCAAACCACAGAGGACAGTGGTGTTGGCTGATAAAAATATCTTTCTCTGCCTTCAAAAAAATGCTCTCTAAACCACTACATTTTTTCCAGTGCAGGAAATTCTTTTGGGTTCCAAACCGAATAATATTTACACCTGAACCGAATCAGAGACGATAGATTAAGTTTTCTTTCATTACTATTGTTTTGACCATACTTTAAGAGGCACGTGTCTCGGTTTCATCTTCCAAAAGCCCAGGACTTACCCTGTGCCACCCAGAAAACATTAAAAAAATTAAATTAAAAATCACAGGTCGTGACAGACCCAATTTCTTTAGAATAAATGGCACCCCGTCTGTTCGGCTGCCGCACTGTAATGACCAGAGCGTATCCCTCAGACTGCGTGCGGACTTCCACGCATCCCCAGGAGGGGCAGGGAGAAACCTACTCGCCGCCCTCGGCCCACGCCAAGAGCACCGGTGCGCTCGGCAGCCAGCCCCGCGGGCTGAGCCCCCAACCCGCAGCGGGCTCTCCCCGGCGCCCCCGGAGCTGGATCGGGAGCGGCGGCGGCCGCCCCCTCCCCGGCAAGCTCACCTCGGTGGCCGGGATGTTGACGACACCTGTCGACCTCCTCTTCTCCCTCAGCTTCCTCTTCTCGATCTGCCCCTTCCCTTTCCTGGCGCTGGGGCCCGAGCTCTTTCCCTTGGCGGCCACCTTCTCCTCGCCCTCGGGAGAGCCCGGCGCGGCGGCGGGAGAGGGCTTGGCGACAGGCTCTGCCCCGCGGCCCCCGGCCAGGGCCGACGGCGGCTCCTTGGAGGGGGCGGCCCGGGCCAAGGCGGCGCTGGAGAGGCTGACGCAGTTGACGGCCCCGCCGGCAGGGGGAGCCGCGCGGTCTGGCGGGGCGGCCGGGCCGCCCGGGGGCAGGTTGTTGTTCAGCTCGGCGGAGGAGGCGCCCCCCGCCGGCCTGGCCTCCCCTCCGGCGGCCGCCCCCGCGGGGGCCGGCGGCGCCTGCTTCGCCCGCATCTTCTCACGCTTGGCTTTCCACTCCTCCAGAAAGTCCGTGGTGCTGCCCCCCGTGCTGCGGTAGCCGCCGGTCGCCATGTTCCCGGCGGGCTGGACGGCAAGAGCGCCCCACCAGCGCCTCTGCTGTCTCCCGCCCTGAGGCGGCTCTGGAGCCGCCCGGAGAGGAGAGGTCCCTGTGGGGCGGGCGGGAGAGACGGGGGCGGGGAGAGAGACTCGGAGAAGCACAAACACCCTGGAGAGAAACAAAAGGGGAGATGTGAGCGGTCCCGCGGCGCTGCTCGTCCCCGTCCCGCCGCCCCGCCAACTCCCCAGGAAGCCCCTCGGCCCCCGGGGACGGGTTTCCATCACTGCCCGCCCTCGCGCGCCGCGCGGCCCCAGTGCAGCAGCCCAAGCCCGCTGGGGCTCCCCTCACCCCGCGGCGCGGGTTCGTCAAGGAGGTGCTCGCCCCCCCGCTTGCCCCGACGCCCGCCCGCCCGCCGCGGCCACGATGACCGCGAAGCACCGTCCCTCGCCCCCAGGGCCGGAGCGTGTGCCATCCCCCCGACACCCGCTTGCCTGTCCGGGGACCGTGTTCCCGCGCGGGGCGGGGCGGAGGCGGCCGGCGCTCACCTCCCGCCCGGTGGGGCCGCGGTACGGGCGCTCCCCAGCGCCGGCGGCACCAGGTGAGCGGCACCGCCTCCCGCCGTCCCGGAAGGAGCGGCGCGGCCCCGAGGCTTCCCGAGCTCCCCCTCCCTCCTCCCCTCCCTCCCCTTTCCCCATAGCGGTGCGGACAGCGCCGAAGCCAAGGCGGAAACTGCCGAGATGGCCTCAACAATGGGGAGAGGGCGGCGAGGCCCCGCCCGACCCGGTGCGCTGCACGCAGCGACCTGACCGAGCCGGGTGCCGGCGTGCCGCAGGGTCCCGCCGCCGCCCCCGCCACCTGCCCCGGGCAACGCCGGTGCGGGAGAAGACACGGACCCAGGCGCTCTCGAAGCGCTGCGAGGCGGGCGGGAGGGGACGACGGGCACCGCGACAGCGGGAGGAGTGGAGTGGGATGCCGCCAACCGCCCGCCCGCCTCAGGCCGCGCTCGCGCTTCACCGGCAGCTTTAACAGGCGGCGGGCGGGGGCTGCCGGAGCCCAGCCACGGGGGGCCGGAGGAGGCGGTCTGGTGTCACCTCCCCCACGGCCCGCGGCGGGCTCCGCCAAACCCGCCCCGCACCTGCCGGACCGCCTGCGGGGAGGGGGGCTGAGCCGAGCAGCCCGCCGCGCTCTGCCGGCGCACCCGGCCTGGGGCCGCCTTACCGCGGGGCAGGTGCCCGGGGCTCGGCCCTCGGCGGTGCGGTGCCGGGTCCCGCCGGCGGCTGTCACCAGCGGCACAGAGAGAAGCCGTGTGTAAAGCCCGGCTTGGCCGGCCTTCGGCTATCATTAGGTAAGCGCCGCGCTGAGGACAGAAGCTCCGGTTTGGCCTGAAAACGTGTTCACTGTCGCCGCACTCGCCTCGTCCTTTAACGGGGTCGATTGCACGGTGGGAAGAGCCTGAAGTTACTTGCTCCCGCAGCATAGTAACTTCCTCTCGCCCGCTCCTCTGGTGAGCGGACCGAAGTTACTTGGTGGAGTTCACTCCCACAGGCGGGAGGCTGGGACAGAGCCTGTGTTTTCGTGATGAACCGAGAAACAAGGATTCGAGGGGTGCCCGCCACGCAGGCTACAAAGGCATGAAAGATGCCTCGTTCGTACATAATGCAGCCTCCGGGGAGGAACCTAGCCGGCTTAAATGAGAGGAGAAACGAACACGCAGGGAATGTGATGGGAGTATCCAGTATCCGTTAAATAGTTTGTGTAGGTGATCAAATGGCTAAACCTGTGCAAGAAACTCAACTTTTTTTTTTGTTTGGCAGAGTTCACTATATCTTAACAGAACCATGAAAACCGATCGTGGTATTTTGGGAAATTGCCGTTTTCAATAGATTTGTGGCTTGCATAATCCTGCTGAGGCAAGGGAAGGACCATATCAGTGCTACCTTTCCAGCAGGCTCAGGACAAGATACAAGCTTACATCAGAGAAAATCCGTATAGCCTGGGCTTACATACCTGGGAGCACGTTAAAACTTTTTTTTTTTTTATTCTCTCAGATTCAGTTCCGAATTTGTCCACCGGGTTAATAAAATTCATTAGGACCTCAGAATACTTTGCAAAAAGTTTCATTTCATGAGGGAAAAATAATAATATAGATGCTACAGATACAGATAAAAGATATCTAGCCCCTCATGTCTGGCAGTAGGCTCTCTGCACCCTACAGTATAAATAACAGGCTTAGTCCATGCAACCGCTTTCACCTAGGTAGATCTCTACCCTGTTCTCTTCCGCAGCAGTGGGCACTGTCTCACCCTACCAACCTTCTGTGCCCTTTAGGTGATCATTCATTTACTTGGACTTTTCACTTAATTCATACCTGATTTTTGCTCTGTTTTGGGTTGGGGGGGTGGCAGTCAGTTTTGAAGGGGTATTTAAATGTTTGTATGTGTGGAAATTACAGTGTTGGGATCCTCAGCACAGACAAAACCTCTTCCCTTTCAGGCTAAGGGAAAATCCTGAAACAAAACAGGTTGGTTGTTCTGTGTTGTGCTAGAAAGCTGTAGATACACAGGAAAGTAGATGGTGAAAACGTAGTTCTGTACTAGCTCTACACTTTTAGTACTCAGCAATATAAAATAAGTAAATTTGGTCATATTTCCATTTGCAGATCAAACACTTAACAAAAAGTTCGCCTAACAAATTTTTTGACTAAGCACTCTCCTGAAGAAAACACTCTCACCTGCACTCTTATCTGTAAAGCTTTTAAGTGAGAAAACTACTCAATTGTATTTTTAGAAAACACCATTTAGTAAAAAAAAGTATCCTTCACGTTAACTCTTGTCCATCTTTTCCATTCTGTTATTTTTAACTTTTATACAATAAAGAGCTTTTTTTGAGAGAATCGTGTAACTGTGACACCACCAGTATTTCGCCCCTCACTATTACGCCCCAAGAGCTGGCCAAAATCGAGTAAAAAGAGTTAGATTAGAAAGTTATTACTAATAGTATGTTGTGTATATGGAGAAATACAGCAATGTATTCTAGTGCTTAGGATAGATACCCTCTGTTCTTACCCCAGGTCTCCCCAGCTGCTGCCTGGGCCCTTCTCACGGTGACAGTCCTTAGCAGCTAGCGAGGCTTAAACATCTTATCTGCCCACCTTTCTTATGTGTAGGAGGTGCTGTTGCCAGGTTTGAGCTGCCTCTACCATTGCTGTTGGATTTATGTTTTTTTTCTCTAATCTTCTATAAAAAAACATTGTGGGGTTTTTAGTGCCAAAAAGTCTTTGTGTTCCTTACAGTCTGTTATATATTAACAGAAGTTATGTTGTGGTGAGTGAGGTTGGGCTTAAGTGCCCAATACAAAAATGCTGACTGTCAGATGTTTGCATCTCAATAAGGTTGTCTGTGCTGGAGAGCTTTCAGGGATCAAGTCCCAAATAGTTTAAGTATCACGCTGCATGTTTTCCTCTGCCACAACTGAGAACAGCTTAATAGCTTGCAAACATTTTAGGAACAGCAGTTTTCTCTTTTCTCACCAAAAAACCCACCCAAAACAAAACCAACCTCAGGATAGTCTAAAGGCCTAGAAATACAATTCATTTTATTAGCTACTTTTTAAGCTGGCATAATGACAAGGGTTCCTAAGCCTTAAGATATTGACTTTTATATATTCAGTATTACGGAATGACACTCTCCCCTAGAGGTAAAATTACCACCAGGATTGGGTAGGATGATCTTGATCTCCTTTGCCAGGCAAAACCCAAACACTTTATTTTTCAATTTAGAATGAAACCCATCATTTATTCTTAAAATCTGGAGGAAATGAAGTGCCTTTTGGGGTTGATCACTTCAAAGTTGCCTCCTTTGTAAAGGATTGTAAGTCGTTGAAGATTTCTGTAATTTCTTCTAGACATTCAACCAAATTATCCACCCTTATTAAGGTTCTGCATACAAGTTCATCTGAACCATAGCCTCTTCTGAAGTGGCAGTTTTTAAGGGATGGAAAATAAGAGTGAACACAGTAACATATTATTGGCTTTGGAAATAAAGGACAACATCCAAACTCCTGCCCGATGTCTGTTTGCTTATTACTGCCAGGCTCCAAGCTTAGCTAACATTTGTTATACCCACTGGTGATGGTGACCTCTCCACTGGAAATATTCCCTCTTACCCTCTTCAGCATCTCTGGAAGCTCTCCTCAAAGCATCTGTTGAGATAGTTGCCTGCCTGACTCTCCAACACACATACTCTTCCTTCTGCTCCTTCCTGTCTCACCTGAACAGCCATGAAACTCTTCCGCTTGGTGCACCTATCTACTGCTTCCCATACCTGATCCCCTTTGAAGTCCATTCAGTCAGCATTCTTCACGTTTCTTCTCCCAATACAATTTTTTTTCAGTCACATACTTGTTCTACCTGCTTTATCACTCGGGCTTTATTAAGCTAGGTTTATTAAGCTCTTTCTGGTGCCATCCCATTAAATCTTCTGTCTCTGCTGCTTTGCATTTTACCTGCTGGATAATCCTCACACCCATCGCTGTACCCCAACTAACCTGTCTACCTGCTTATTTCTGCACATTCCATAAATACTATTGCTTAAAATGGCTATGACTCAGTGAAATCTTACTGCCATCTTTTCATAGAAATATCTATTCCTCTTTTTATCCATAACATTTCAAAAACCTCTCTTTAAACCTTTCACATTAAATCTCTTTTCGTATCTTCCCTCTAACCTTCCTGTACAATCCTCACCTATGCTCCACAATCTTTCTAATGTCAAATCTCCCCCTAAAGGAAAATAATCTTCAAACACACCACTACTATCCCTCTTGACTCTTCCTTTTAGCCTTTTCTTACTGATGCTTTCCAAGTCAATACTCTGCTGTCCTGCAGCAATACTTCTTTCCTCTGTCCAACCACTCATGCTGCCTTAGACCCCATTCCTAGGATGAGACAAAACCTAGTGAAACATGCTTTCAAAGCGTCTTCCTCATTGTACTCTTTTGTTATTCTGAGAGAACATTTAATATCTCTATCGGAGACAGTCAAAAGAGTTAAAAAGATCAAGTGGTGCTCCACAGTCTTGACCACTGGCCTCTTTCCCGTGACTTCAGAAGACCGATTTGTAGTGGATCCCAGTGAAGGTGTGAAGCTGTGAAGGGTAACGTGAAGATGCTGGCAGCCTCACTTCTGGACAGTGAAATGATTGCTTATTTTGTCTCTAACCAACTTCCTTTTTAAAAGATATGCAGTGGGAGTTTTTACTTTTGTTTACATCTGTACTGTTTGCTTTTCAAATTCTCTCTTAGTCTTTGGTTTATCTCCTTACCTACCAAATTTTGTTATCACTTGGTCTTGGTGTTTTTTGCATTTTTGTCTAAATGTGGATGAACTGCCATCCCTTGCAATTTAATACCATCGCCTGCTACTTCTGAGCTATGTACTCTATCTAAACCTGAGAGCCTTAGCCTATCATTGTGGATTTTTATTTCCTCAACTTTTCTTCCAAAAATTAATTAAATTATTCTTTATTTCCCCTCACTGGAGTTTAGTGTCATAGCACTAACCTCCTGGCAAGGTTTTCCTCTGGGAGGTTCTAACCTACTTGTGCTCTAGTCACTGTAGTCAGTGGTTTAACTGGATTACTTTCTTATGACTTGTGCTTGGAAACTCAAATCTGACAATCCCACTTTTACTGAAATATCAATTTTATCCTATTTGCTGTTCTACTGAATTGGATACTTAAAACCTTTTTTTCCAAGTGCTAAGGCTTGATTTGAAATCTGGCATGTAAATACAGAAAAGCTTTGTGAAATAGCTGGATTTACAGGAAGTATTGGCAGTCAAGATCAGTCTTAGAGTGCATCTTCTAGTCTGGTTTCTCTAAGTGTTTTACCATTCCTAAACTCTGCTATCATACATACCTGCACCAAAGAAAACTATGTAGTTTCTTTACACTAGTTTGGTTTGACAGACAAACTAGTATTGTTTCTTGCAGCAAAGTTCATTCATCTAGCTGATGGAGGAGTGCTGTGAGAAAAGGACAAAACCCCAACAAACTTACAGAAAAAAAAATTTGCTTGAGTTTTTAAGTATTTCATCTTATAGTATGAGAAATTAATGCAGCGATTGCCATCTGTCTCCAGCCAGTGGTTGTTAGATAAGAATGACAATGGAGATGGGGATGGATTCAGGATCTGTGCAGACAGCTTCAAAGGCGTGATGAGAATGCTTTCTGCCCTAATTCACAGTCTCACTCACTCACATCTCACCATGTAAGTCTGTTGCTGCTTCTCATCTGCTGCATCCTATGAGGGTACAGAGTCATGACTCAGCTTATCTTACTACTCCTTGCTATTTGTGATGGAGCTCAATCAGCATAGCTTTGAAACAGTTTATTGAGCAACAATGCTGCCTCTTTTTCTGTCCAAATAGGTACTCACACAGGCCAAATTTGAACAGTGAACTGGGTGAGCACGCCATAGAGCAACCTGTTGAGGAGTAGGAATGAAAAACAGACATGGAGTCAAAATGTTACAGAGTGAGGTATAAGAATAGAGAAAAACTGATGCTGACAAGCCTCACAGTGCTTGGGAGAGAAGGGAGGAGAGGGTGGATGCTATAAGGCAGGCTATAAATAATGCTTGAGGGCCAGTTTGAAAAACACATGGAAACAAATCCCCTGATAAGTAAATCCATAGGGCCAGGATATGATCACAATACAAAAGAAGCACTTGGAGGAGACAGTTTTTCCATTGTGGCCCCCACTTTTGTGTTCACTGTGAAGAAACCCATGGAGCATCTTGTGTCATTGCAAAAGGAATACCAGGCAGCATTAACACAGAGGCACTGGATTTGGCCATATGCCGGCTTCTTAGTCCAGCTCCACACTTGCCCATTTGGGAATGAACTGCTTTCAAAACAGGGGTGCTCTGTTCTCTTTGCATTCCTCCATGAGACCAAGTTCATGTAGTCTTACAGATATAAGCTACCCATGGGTGTTTTCTGGGGCCTGTCGTGCGACGTTGTCCTCTAGTCTCCCGAATTCTCAAGGATACCCTACATGGGCAGCTGGTCTGCCACCATCTTAGCAAGTGGGGGAGCTGCCAGGACACCAAGCTGTTGCATCATGTAAGATACTGTCTGTCACCTTGGTACTGAAGAACTGACTGTACCTATCCATGTGACAGAAATAATATTGTAGGTTTAAGTTACCTTTATAAGATAACCTTAAGTTATCTGAGTAATACCACCTTCATTGCTTTTTGTGATATGTTTCCAGCACCTATAAAACCTATTTGTTCTCCTTGACAACACCATCCTCAGACCACAGGCCTGGACAACACTCTTAGTCATGTGGTTTAGTTTTAGGTTGTTCTGCGAGGAGCAGGGAATTGGACTTGATGATCCTAATGGGTCCTTTCCTACTTGAGATAAGATTCTGTGATTCTATGACCCTTATACAGCTAATTCTCATTATAAGTTTTAAACACTGTTAAATGGATTTTGGTCCACACCAAACACAATTCAGTTCCTGTCTTTCTTTCTGTATCTCCAAATGTAAGCATGCAAATTAATGATTAGAAACCAAGTCCAGGGTTACTGGCTCACTGTCAGTCTGTGAGTTGCTGCTACTGATTGTGATTCATAACACTTCAGGACTGTTGTGTTATTTTGGTTTGGTTTGGTTTTTGTTGGGTTTTTTTTTTTTTTTAATTAACAGATCTCTAGCTCTAAAGGATTATTTTGAATTTATTTTTTTTTTAAGAACTAATACAAAGTCAGTAAAAATAAGGTCTGCCGATTCTTACTGTGTACCTCTTGGTTAAACTGTTACACTGCATCCTTTTGATCTAACTTCACACAGGTGATGAGCAGCACGCAGTAGAAAAGCGCAGCAGGCACAAAACTATGTCCCAAAAGAATCGTAGTCAGGGCTGATGGATCTCCTCAGAGAGCTGACTAAGAAACTTGGCCTTCACTGAAATGCAGTAGATGATGCATGCAGAATTTAGTGTGATGGCTTTTTACAATGCTTTGTCTGCGCTATCTGTTCATTTGGTGATTATTTTTCTCCTGCACCACAGTATTTCTACGGCCTACTGTGTTTCATAGGATGGACTGTAACGAATTTGCCTTGTAAAAGGAATCAGGCAGTTATTTCAGGAATTTAGTACTGGTTATTAGTAGCAATCATCTGGAAGTGTCCAAAACAAACACAAACAGCAATCAATCAATGGCTGTGACATATCAGTGAGTGTAAGCAGAGGAGGGGAAAGCACTTGGATGAGTTCAGAGTCGGTGTGTATGGAACCGAACAGACTACAAAGGTAGAGAGTAGCTTAAAGAACATAAAAAATAAAGCATGCTTCCTGTTGTTAAAATGATTTTGATATTTTATATTATGAAACATATTTCAATGATACATGGCTGTGCTATAAGCCTCTAAGATGAAAGATTGGGAATGAATTTTTGTGTGAACAGTTGGAACAAAATCTATGTGCCTACATTGTAATGATATATAAACAAATTATATAAACAAATTATAAACATTACATAAACAAATGTGGACAGTGCTTAGAAATGAATTTTGTGTTTTGCTCATAATATACATTCTTTGTTGTTTCAAGGTGAAAACAGCTGAAGTATTTAAGATGACGTTTAAACACATAGCAAAAGGAAGTTTAAAGGTAAAGTTTAAAGAGGATAAGCTGCATACTTTGTCCTGGCACAAGCAAATCCACAGGCAGTGCTCAGTTTATACTATTTATTCCCAAATGAGGCATTACTACCCAACAGATATCCCCTTATGTGTTTACTTTTGCTGGACACTCAAAAAGGGATGAAAGGTAACTGATGAAAAAATAGTGAGTGGCGGTTTGCCTGCAAACACCTTGATGGATTGAAAACAAGAGAAGAAGTGTAAAGACTTTTACTGCTTTCTCCTTGAAACCATTTAGAGGTATGGAGGAGAAAAATATGAAAAATAATGCTGATTCCTCAGGAGGGGAGTAATTGGATTAAGTGGGCACAGGTGACTTGTGGAGTGTGCTTAGTTTATGGTAAAACCACCCTCTTGGATTAGAGAGAAATGAGAGTAGGTGGAAACTAAATGGCTGGGTAGAGAAATCACTAGTGAGTAAAGATTAGATTATCAGTGAAAAAAAAAAAAAAAAAAGAGGAGCTTTGGATAAGGTGGTGTGAGGAAAAGGTGGAGGGAGAACACACAAAATGTAGAGGCTGCAGGAGTTGTGGAGAGAGGAATTGTGGTCCATAGAGAAACCAATAGAAGATACAACTGTAGAGCAGTTAGCTCAGGAAGAAGTGACCAGTGGTTAGGTCTGAAGGAGGAGTGATATAGGAAAGAGAAGCAGTAAATGAATAGAAAATAGAAGAAGCAAGCAGAAGGATGGGAGATGGTCTAAGGGGGCAGAAATAGGCAGCAAGTACTGGAAGGACTGAATGAGAAGTGCTGGAACTGAATGTCCAAAGAGGGTCTTGGTGATCTGGGTGGCACACGAGCCACTGAGAAGACTAACAGCTGAGAAGACAGAGGAGAGCCTGTTCTCTCCACAGCTGTGGCATGTCAGTAAGCTTGTAGTGACTTGTTAGTGAAAAATGAAGGGAGCTCTTGCACTCAGTGTCTGCATGTAGCAATTCTGAGTGCCACTCCCCAGACACCGGGAAATTCAGAGAGTGCTCAAGGTCTCAGTGGCTTCTGAGGTATTCTGGTTATTGTGGCTATCACCAGGGGTAACAGGGAATGTAGTTAGCCCTCAAAGCCCTCTCTTGCACAGAAATGGGAAATAGGGCAGAACCCTGCTCAGGTGGAGTTGAGGAGCAAGGGCTGAGGAGGTTGGATGTGAGTGCCTGTGGTGTACTGCACATGCTTGCAAGGCAATGACCAGGGACGAGAGACTAAAGAGAGAAAAGGGAGGACTACGAGGACCTCGCAGTGTACAGTGCTCTGGTTACAAAGTGAAGCAACACACTTATACAGCGATCATATTGAAAGGGGGTTGAGCAAGAAGGAGTTAACCAGTGTTTTGGCATTTCAGCCAAGGGCAGTGCTGCTAGGAACTGCTGGCTTGACAACTTCTGTTACGGAGGATTATTTTTTTTTTTCTGCCGTTCCTCTCTCTCAGTTGTAGCAGAACTATCCTGTGGTGCTTGGCGAGTCTCTGCTCCTCGTCTGCAAGTCTCTTGGTACAGCAGGGGAGTGCTTACCGTGCAGTGCATCCCTCTCTGCGATCACCCACGGAAGCGTTCCCCCAGACCCACTGGCCAGCCCTCCCCGGGTCACGGTTGCTGGCGCCCGATGGGATGGATTTCAGCTCACCAGCCCACCCGAGAGCTCTCTCTGCCACTCCCAGGGCGTTAAGTCGTGCGGCTCTTTTCACAGGCTTTCCGTACGAGATATTTAAAAGCAGCCCCTCCCTCCGGCTCCGGGGTCGTGCCTCGCTGGCTGGGCCAGAGCCGGTAGCAGCTTGCCCCGCGGAGCAGCTGGGGTAGTCCGGGAGAGGCCGAGGAGCGGCCGAGGAGCAGCGAAGCCGTCTGGTGCCACCTCCCGGCACGGCTGCCCAGCACCGGCCCCTCCCCGGCCTGGAAACCCATCTCGGGGTCATTGTTTCGAGGCAGGAACTGGTAAAGGAATATTAGCACTTCAGTCAGTGCCTAAGTGGCATTGCTCCCCCCACCCCCTCACAATTTTGAAAAGATTTGCATCTTTTTTTGTGCCCGGGACTAAAGCAATCGGAAAAAGCCGGTAGCGACAGATCCCTTATTTTCACAGAGCACTGGCACTTTAGACGAGGGGAACTGAGGATGAGTTACTAGGCAATTTACTTAACATAATGCAGCACCTACAGCCACGGGTTAAGTGGGAGGAAAGAACTTGGTGTAATTTGCTGCTTTTCATACAGCTAGAATTAGAAGCGAGCTGGTAACAGTTGGAGAGTGATGTCCATGTTATCAGCAGTTGATGTAAATGGGGGGTTTTGTTGTTCAATAAACTGGCATTTTCATTAAATCTTCTGGGCAGTGGCTAGGCCGCGTAGCCAGATGTGTCTGTTGTGTGAGTGTTGTGTCAATGTGTACTTTGTACCAGCTGCTGTAGTGAAGGTACGCTCTTTTCTTTGGAAGACTCAGGGCGCAGGTCCAGGTACCCACTCACAGAGAGCTGCGGCTTTATTATAGCTGTACTGCAACAACTCCCTCAGACCACACCCATCTTTTTTTCTTTTTTCAGGTAGAGACATTATCATTAAAACGGGGGTGTATAATGTAGACAGAAGGGAGGGCAACAGGCCTGTTTTCCATTTGATTTTGAGGGAAGATCGGGGGCAAGGGGAGGCACAGCAGCCAGTCCTGCCAGGGGTGTCCCCAGTAGCAGTGCAGGCTGATGGGATGCCCAGGACAGCGAGCTCTGCCAGCAGCTTTTCCCTGTACTGGGTTGCTAAAAGAGGAATTCAGTCCACTGGGTCTCTCTGCTCAAAGGACTTTGTAGTGGAGCAGGTGAAGTGAAGAAAGACGGTACCAAAGAAATAAAGAGGTTCTTCCCTTCCCACCTCCCCCCATGTTTTTTCTTTCCAGCAAATGAAACAAAGGAGAAAGACCACACTGGGAGATGAATTGTGCTGTCTTGGCTAACTACTTCTGCTAAGCTTTAATGGGTTTGCAAAACAAGATGTGTAGAACCCAAGTCAGAAGGGTGAAATAATTGAAGTTGGAATGTGGGGTTTTTGTCCCTGCTGTAATTATCCCTGGGCCAGATCAGAAACATTAGACATCCAGCAGGTGATGTTTTTAGAGGAAAAAACATGAACAGTTCCTCCTTTCTCTAAAGGCTACATACTTTTCCTATCTAATCAGTAATACAAAATGGGGAGGTGCTGACACAAGCAAGAATAGCTGATGACTTCATCAGTGTGGCAGCAGCTCTCCCTTTAAAGCGTGAGCAATTCATTGTAGGTTTGGGAGGGTTTGTTTTGTTTTTTAATTCTGTCTTCTATGCAGAAACCTGCAGTCACCTTTAGGACTGTTCTAGTCTTACTTTAAATCTATACCGAGGCAGAACACAATACTCCTCGTTTTTACTAACAAATCCCAACTGCTGCTCTTGCCATCAAAACAAATGTAAAGCAAGTAACTTTTAGTACCAGCATTTTTTACCCTTGTTATTAGTGGCTTTGACCAAGAACACAAGGAAGCTGAATCACCATAGCCAGACCTTAACATTGTGTACATAACCATGAACAGTGAGAACTTCTGAAAAACATAAGTGAATCATTTCTTCTGTCCTCCAACAGCCACTGTGGCTATTCCTCCATAGGGAAAACCCCGTAATTTCACAGAGGTGACCAGCAGAGCTGCAACAAAACTGTTCTAAGATTTAAAGCAGGTGGGAAAGCAACCCACTACAATGCAGTTACAGTTGTTTCTCCACCTTCTTTAATCATAGGCTTCACAAAAAATTCTGTAACATTTGTATGGCTGTGGAGTTTGTTTTTTTTAACTATGCAGAGCATGATTCATACTATTGCTAACTTTGGACAGTTCTTCTCTGTTCAGGAGTTTGGACGTGATGGGGTCCTGAACTCTTGACTTCAGGCCATTTTTGTTCTGATGTGTTCCCTGCCTTTCTCTACGTCAACTGTTCATTTTCTGACATGGTGTTGCCTTTCCACATCTGGCATCATGGCATACTTCCTCCCCACCACCAGCTTTTCTGTGTGTACGTTTCCCGTCCACCATCATACGGATGTTTTTGGCATTATGCAGTGCCCTCAGTCCTGTCTATAAACCTCACGGTTAACTCAGCTAGCAGGGGTAGGAGCCATCTTGTATGGAGCACATTTCTGTATGATAAAGGTGAGGGAAATAGTTAAAATTTCTCCCTTGAAGCACATCTCCTAAAGCAGGTATCTTCAGCTATAAAAAATCATGCTTTTTTTCCTCTTCTGTCAGATGGCATGTAAACAACTCTTTCTATAGAGAAAAAGAAAAGAGAGAACACTTGTTCTGTGACAACACATTTGCTTTTAAAAGACCACCAAATGGGACAATGCCCAGGAATATTGCACAGTAAGACTAATACCCATTGGTTTAATGTTCATCTGAGCACAAACCGAAGTTTAATATGGAAGATATTCCTAAAGGAGGGAATACTGAGACTCCTGTTTTGTACAGAGTGCTGAGCAAACAAATACACCAACCAACCAACAAAAACACTGTGAACTAGAACTGCTCTTTTTGGAATCTGTCAAGGAAATAGCCAAAGTCTGAAAGCAGAAGGTAGCGGGAACTAGGGAGGTTCAGAAGGAACCCATTCTCTCTGTAGGAGCTGGATTTTCTGGGGGTGCATTTGATCTGCAACATGACCAGTGCAACAAGAAGGTGACTCAAGTTTAGCAATTGCTTTGCGAGATTTGGTTAATACCACGTAAAAAATGGTCCTCAGATTCTGCACACAGACAGGTTTATGTAAAATATATAAACATTTGTCCAAGTTGTTACAGATTGCATAAATATGGCATTTTTACTGTTGCATTTACAGATGGCATGTACAATGATGTGCAAATAATCACAATTTGATTACAATCTTTGAAAGGTACTTGAACCTTGCATCCAAGTAACGCAATGAATGAAAAATGCCCACCAAAGGATTTAAATAGAAAACTTAAAACATGGTTTAAATTCATAACAAATTTCTGTGTCTTCTCAGTAAAACTTTCACACATTTAAAATAGTTTGTATTCATTTTATTTGTATATGTCAAAATACAATTTTTTTTTTCCAAAATAGTGGGTTTTGCAACTAGTTTCATGCAGATACAAGGTCTGCTCAGTACTACCAATAAAATCAATATAGCACAGTAGCCTTTCATTTTTTAGATATAAAGAATAAATAACCTAAATATAAAACACTAAAATATTAGAAACATGTATTTAATCATTCACAGGCACCCAAACTTTACCAAATATAATCCAGAGAATATGCCTAACTGTCTTGTAACAGAACTCAATACGTTGCAGCCATTCAATTCTTTATTTTATGTTAGCATAAGACAATGGAAGTCCCTACGGTTCAGACCCACCTCTCATACAGATCAATTACAATAAGATACCTCAAACTATCTGTGTACCTTTAAAATCAAGAATCCTGAGCTTGGTAGTAAGAGCATAACCTTACATCTTCAAAAAACCAATCAACAGAGAGAGAACATCATGTCTTTCTTACCAAAACATATCCCACCCCCCGACACCTAACGCCCACCCCCCCACCAGACAGTAGCACCCCATGAACACTCGCACACCAGAGGACAGAGCAGCACGTCACATTGC
>WTSP01007030.1:57765-99333 GCA_025331215.1 Actenoides lindsayi | reverse complement strand
CCACCCCCGTAAAACTAACCCCCACCCCCCAAGTAGGCAGTAGAACACAATGACCTTTTTAAATGAAGGGGTACAAATTCACATTTAATATAGTATACAATATAATCAATAATACAATAGCTACTACAAGCTTTACAATGTACAATTTGTTTTAATGGCTGATCTGTTCAGTGGTTTTAGGCAGTAAACTATGTGCCAATAGGATGTCGTATTTTGAATGGTTTAGTGAGAATATAAAAGCTGTTTCTAACAAAAGCGATCTTCACTTAAGTACTTTTTTTGTTTGTTTTTAAAGGCCACTGAAATGTATAAAATGGTCTGACATGATGGTGTTATCAAATTGGATGCCTTCTCACATGGCAACGACAGTGCATATAAACATTAATGTGAGTGTAATGGGTTATGTTTTTCAAATGATTTAGTACATTACTTTGGCTAGCACAACAGTTTTGGACAGCACTCAGATAAATACAGGTATGTGAAATGTAGTGAAGCAGTTATATTTATGCAATTTTTCATTATGGTGAACACTATCAAATGAAAAAAAAATGGGAGGAAAAGATAATAAAGTATTTTATATAGTTTAGACCTTTTGTAAAGATAGGGCTCCATACAATGTACAATGTCTAAATTCTTTATACGATAAAAATTAATGAACTTTGTTAAACACACTATTCTGGAGTAGCCTAATTTGCATTAACAGACATTTGCAATAGGGAAATATATTCAAGCATGCCACGTGGTGGTCTGAAAAAATCAAACCAGTACACATTTATATATACAGCATCACTCAGTACCTGCTCAAATGTGACGATTACAGGATCTAACATCTTTCACTACAAACCTTTTTTTTTTTTTTTTTAAAGTGACCAATAAAGGCAGAAAACAGGACTCTTAAAGTATTTCTAGTTTCAACTGATTTTTAAAGCCTTTTGTATAGGAAGTAAATGCATATTGCACAAACAGTGAAAGCAAATGTTCCACCAAACATCTCTGTTCCAGGTGGATGGACAACACAACTCTAAGTAGCTACACAAATATGTAATTTAAAAGGGTGTGTGGTCTCTGCAAACAGTAAAGCTGTGAAAAAACTGTACAAGAAAATCTGTTACACGAATAATTAGAAGGGAAAAAAAATCCAAACTTAACATTTAAAGAAAAACTGAGTATAGAAAAAAACTGGGAATTGTGGCACAACAAAAACGTTATTGAGTAACTGTCTTCTGTGAGAGCTGAAAGCTTTTGTTGATGTAAAAGTGTTTATGTACAACTAAGGCTTACTGGTTAAATATCTGAGGCGTATCTGGCCTTGAACACTTTCCTTATTAGCTGTAAACAAGATTTCTCAGTCATTTTATCTTCTCAGCAGCTGCATTTTAACAGAAACAATGATCTTGATACAAAAAAACACACAGGTAAGAGGGCGTTTGGCAGGATATCTGAAAATGACAGTCTCGAAGGGGTCTTCCCATACTTCCAGTGACTGCCATACTATGGTCCACTGGAGTTACTAGTGATGTGCAATACCTTTATTTGCTGCTGTAGTAAACCCTTTATTTGGAAAGTTTGCTTATAACTCTGATCAAGGCCCCATTTTCATCTTTTAGCCTCTGGTTGTCTGCCTTCAGGTCTGGTAGCATCTATGAAAAATGAAACACGATGGTTATTATTTCACCCCAAGTAAAAGCAGCAAGCCTCAGACAAGCACCAGGGATAAAAATTTTTATTCAGCTTAAGCGTTTTGGCAGTTCTCCCCTTTTGTATCAGCAGTTCAGAAAAATCTCACCTTTTACTATGATACAGTTAAAAGTTACAGATTAGGAGTTTTCATTTGCTTGGACAAGATGCACGAAAACTCAGTGGTGCAGATGACGAACCTCTAACAAAAGCATTTATAGCAGCATAAGGAAGCTAATCAAATGCTTCAAATTTCGATGCAAAACAAACCAAAACAAGTTAATTACCAACAATTTAAAGAGGCTCGTCTATACTGCACTTGCACAGTTTCAAAAGAACATGCTGTGGCTAAGCATATCTACCACTGTGCTCTCGGATGATTTCATCCTGATCAGATACAGTGTGATTCAGCTTGTTAGCTCATAGCATTAATCCTCCAGCCACTTCCAAACTCGTGTTGCAGCACACATCCTATAATTTGAGATCATATCCCTGAATAGCATAGTTCACACAAGATCAGATCATTGAAAGAGATCACTGAAACACCAGGCTGCACACTCAGGCATACAAGTTAGGAGATGGCAAGTTAAGGTTGCCACAGGAGATGGGTGACACGCAAGCACAAAAAAAAGCTGGAAGGCAGAAGCCAAGTGAGGTGAGAGTTGGACAGGATCAGACAGGAAAGGAGGACAAGTCAGTGCACAGAGGTTTGTACTGGGAGAATATTACTTCTAGTTTCTCTGACAAGTTATCTCAGCAGTTCTCCGTATCTACATTCACACACTGATAACAAACCACCTATAATATTCGTGGCAAAATTACATGTATGGTTTCTAGCGGCTGGTTTACACGGGAGGTAACAGCCTATTCCTGCACAGCGGTTATTCAGTTACCTCAGGTGCAAGTGCATGCAAGAGGTCTAAGTCCCTCTGCTGTCCTACGTAACAACTGCTACATAATTTTTCCATCATGAAATTTCCTTGCCACTGGTTTTGTTTCATTTTATTCAAGCAAAAATATAGTTTCAACCCCATTATAGTCACAGTACTTTATGGAACAGAAAGAACTGAGAAGTTTAAAAATGGAGGGTTAATTAACTGTGCATTACACTAAAGGCTTCATCTACACATCTCCTCTAACGGATTCCTGTCTACCAAGCAGGAGACCCTCTCACACAGTGAAACACAACAGTGCACTGAAGATGACCAAGGCTATAGGATCTGTATTTTATTTACCTGCAAATACCTGAGTACGTGAAAGGAAGATGACAGAAAATCAGAGGAGGAAAAAAGGTGGCGTCCACAGTTAGAGTAAGTACAAAACATTCTGCTAACCTGTATTCCAACCCTGCTCCATGGTGGAGCTTAGGACAAGCTACCCAAAGCAAGCTCTTCAGAGAGTCAGAGGGAAGCTTCCATTACAGTCAAGTGAGAGCTGTGCTCTGAACAGAAAATACTGTAAAATACTGATTACTTTCAAAGACCATGTCAAGGTGTTTGAAATTGGACAATACACATAATCATTTGGAAACTTTCCTGTTCTCTGTTAAGTCTTCCAAGCAGTAAAAGAACTACTGTTGTCTGAGATACACGTGCTAGGGGTGATACCCAGGTAACAGGCACATGTAGCATGCACTCGTGCATGCACCTGTAATATCAGGATAATCCCAGGTTGTTCTATGATGTGTATCTGCAAACAATGAAAAAGCCATTCTTCAGGGAAAGCAACTAACACCCTTCCTTCTTTGGTTTTGTTCTGTTACGGACTTCGCACCTGAGATCCTGGGTGAAACCACAACAGCCTTCTGTCTAGCCATGAACAAGGAAGTAAGGGAGTCTGACTTGGTTCCTGTTAACTGTGCATCTCAACAAGTGTCATCGTGTACGCCTTCCAGTGAAACCCCAGAGTAACTTCAGGAGCATCATAGTCCTCATTCAACTCACTGACTAGGGCATTGCAGTCCATGATGCTGGATTACATACAGGCAGCCCCACAGACCGGTGTATTTTCTGGTGAACTATTTCAACAAAAAAGCTGCTGTTCAAATGTACAGCTTTATCATAATCCAGTACCATTATATGTCTGCAAACCTCTGAAGATAGAGTTTACTCCTGATTGAACTAATAGGTAAGATAGGTATTAAGCAAATATTTTCTTTTTCCTTGTGAGTCTGCTAAAGAATAGGGGAAGACTGGTAGGAGAAAAAAGCAGTTATGAGTAATAGGAGATTGGTCAGGAAGGGTAAGATCAAGTAACCTAAAATACTTATGCTTCTCATCCATTATAATCCCCACAGACTTTAAACGTAGCCAGAGACATTTATACAATTTTCTTGGAGCACTGCATTCCTATGGTCTTCAAACTTCTCATGAGGTGACACCACACTCTATTAATGTGCAGAGGCAGGGGAAAAAAAAAAAAAGCTTTGCAAATACAAATTTGCAATACTTTCAGTAAAATTACAGTTAAATACTGTACTTAACACTCTGAATTCCAACTTGCTCCTCATTAAAACAGTAAAGTATCTTCCTGGGATGAGACTCTTGAATAAGTTTGCAAATGCATTATTCTGCCTACCTGTATTATATGACTAGCTAGTAGCTTTGCAGTGCTGTTGTTGAGTAAATAATTATTCAATAATCACCTGACATATGTGGAGCCAACTCAGATCTGTACAGTAATAATAACGTCTGTGTTTGCTGGAGGATTTAACAGTTTTTATGTACAAAACAGCTTTGTAAATTACGATTACAAAAATCTCATGCACTGTTTTAAGGTACCTGTTCAGATTACTCGGGCACACTGCTATGGTTAAGCTCCTATCATTATGTCAAGCCTCCCTGCTGTGTTTCTGTTGCTTTTCTTTTGCTAGCCAGGCTCCTCAAGCTCATTATCTGCCACTGAAAACTCCCCCTACAAAAAGGAACACTGAATAGTTTTCTGTGGGTTTACACCCTGAACTGGCTTACCACAGTTAAAGGAATGCCAGTGCTAGCAAAAAAAGATGGTATGGACATGTGGCTGTGGACAGCAGGCATTAGATAAGCTTAGCTGTGTTGAAAAATTACATTGTTAGCTGAAGCTGATGCAAGATGGGCTGCACTAAAGGGACAGCTCTCCCTCCTCAGGCAGTAGTATGCTCCTGCTTTCTGCCTGTCAACCTAGGGATTCAGCAATGGGTGAGATGGATCAAGTAATAGAATGAATAAAGGGATTTTTCAGCCAAGTCTGCGAGCTGACTTGACTCACTTGGCAAGGGTTAACACAAGGGAATGTTGAGGAATGCAGGGCCTGGACCAGGAACAACCTCTCTGTCCACATCCTATTGTTAGATCAACTCCAGGAAGAGGAGAAGCCAAAGGATAAATCTTCTCTTTCTTTCATGCCTCTTAAGTGGGACAAACCTGAGACCAGACCCTGAGCAGAATGAAAAAATGTACATTCATCGCTTTGCTTCTAAGTGGGAAGGCAGGTAAGTGAGAGGAAGCAGTTTAGCAAGAGCCACTGTGCAGAAGAAATTCTTTTTTTTTTCACCTACACATATTAAAATCTCACTGAAACCTTCACCCTGGAGAGTTATTATACAAGAGGAGGAAGAAAGGCATACAGATTTGGTGTGGAACGAAACCGTATTTTGTTCCTCATGGGAGTTTTTGAGTCTTCAGTGGGTTTCTGACACAGCCCTGCAATAACACTGACAACAAACTGGCATTTTTTCTCTCAAGATGAAACTCAAACCAATTCTTACCTTTAACAGAAGGGAACTGAACCAGATGACCTAGTAACTATGAACCAATCTGACACAGTGGGCAGGTTTTTTGTGGCTGTGTTTGTTACAGTTCGTGCATTATAGGATTTTGGTCCACAACTGGAATGCCTACATATTTAGCAATATAAATCAATAACCTTAACTCAGCGCTAAAACTGGGTATTTTAAGCTGTCTAGATAAAACAAGGATCGGCCAGAACCACATGGGAAGTTAATATGTGAAAATATTCATCAATTTGACATTCCAATACATTTCTGAAAGAAAAGACTTTGGTGCCCTCTAAACACTAAAACACAGGACTGTAAGAAATAAAGCTGCTAACGCAACTGTTCAGGAATGCACACTACTGAAACCACTTCTCAGACATTCTTCAGTTGAGACTAGATTTGTATCAATTCTATGCATTTCAATTATACTGCAGTAAGAAAGCTCAATTCTTAATTTCAATCTGTTAGAAAACTAGAGGCAAATGTATCTGTTTGAGCATTTACTCAAACAGCACAAGGGACTGACTTCAGGATACCCTTCAGCATATCCTAGTGAGAGCTCAAGTCCTTTCAA
This sequence comes from Actenoides lindsayi, assembly GCA_025331215.1. Taxonomy (NCBI): domain Eukaryota; kingdom Metazoa; phylum Chordata; class Aves; order Coraciiformes; family Alcedinidae; genus Actenoides; species Actenoides lindsayi. The sequence continues at coordinate 93,325 of WTSP01007030.1, read as the reverse complement.
TTGTTGCCAAGGTTTTAAGAGGTCTGAGGTCTCCTGGATCATTGCCAATTTATCTTCAAGTAAGCAAGGACAAGCTTCAGTGCTAGCAAGGACAATACCACACGATACCAACACATCTGCAACTCCCGTAGCTGGTACACTGGACACCATGCTTTAGCCACACTTCCATAACCGAGCAGCAGTCAGTCAGTCAGTTTCTGACACACAAGTGTTAATTGTAAAATTCTACCCAAGCACAAACTGAATGTCAACACCTGCCTGGCTACACAAAGGAGAAGGCAGAAATTACAAGTCCACAGAGCGCAGTTGCCTGTAGGACCCTGACAGCTTGGCAACCACTCGGGTCAAGGCCCTATTCTCAATCACCAGTCGCTCATTTATGTGTGTCAAAGATTGAATCTGCTTTATTTGTTGCAGGTTCTGCAGGAATCAAAGAAATAGAAGTGAAAATGAGAGATTAAAAAAAAAAAAAAAAAAAAGACAAACACCCTCCCAAGTATATTATGTTTAAAAGTACTAGCGATGAGCAGAATTGAAGGAAAACTTAGAGGAGACAGTTCTGTTTGAAGTAGATAAGTCGCTGTGAAAGGAAAGTATCAAACAAGTGGCACATTCTTGAAAAGCAATCTAAGAACCAGCAGCGATTAGTCACAGCTTTCCAAAACAGTTCAGGATACACTAACAATGAGAGCTATTCCTGGAATTCTTTACTTAACATCCTAATAGCACAAACTAAATCTCCTATTCAAAAGTCTGTAAATAATGACACATTTATCATATACTTTTACACGTCAGTGTAAGAAATGATAGGAAGATTATTTAGTCTTTTATTAAAAACTTTCATATATTGCTTGTTGAAAGTAAGCTTTTGAAAAAAGGTGTTATATTTGCATTTTCTCTTTTTCTTGGAAGCCCAGCCTTCCTTAACAGTAATTTACAGGTTGATGATAGAAGCTCACATCCTGTCTTCCACTCTTAAGCATTTAACTCTACCATAGTTTGCTTCCTACACATTTCACTCCTAAAGACTCCTCAAGGAACCACAGACATTATATGTCCCCTTACAGCAAACTATCTTGGTCTGAATCCAAGGGAGCTGAAGGCATTCTGGTTGGCTTCTGCCTGCATCTGCCTGTCAGCTGCAATTACTTCAACAAAACTTTGTGCATTTATTTTAATGAAAAGTATTTGGAAGTTAATGCCATTTCCAAGCACTAGAGGGAGCTCAAAAATCAGCCTGAAAGGAAACTTTTTATTAATCAATGACAAATTACAAAATATCAAAACAGTGGTTCTTCTAAGAAACTTTGAAGTGCAAAAATATTTTCTATTTCATCACACTCCACTAGTTTTCTAGTCATACTTTATCAGTTTGGTTCGCCCTGTCCAATACTATATCCAAGGACAGAATACAAAACCAGTGTGTCAAATTTCTCACCCTTCTTAATTGTATCAGAGGAGTTAACATTGAAAAACCAGGCAATGAAAAAAGTCATACCATGACTGGTTAAAAAAAGTCATCAGAAATGTGTAAAAAAGAAAAAGTATTTTTCTTGTGTTGTAAATCATAGAATAATTTGGGCTGGAAGAGACCTTCAAGATCATCAAGTCCAACCTTGTTCCTAGCCATATCAAAACCACTAAACCATGTCCCTAAGCACAACATCTAACTGCCTCTTTAAACATTTCCAGGGATGGTGACTTCGCCCCCTCCCTGGGCAGGCCATTCCAATGCCCCACAACCCTTTCTGTAAAGAAATGCTTCCTAATCTCCAGCCTGAACCTCCCCTGGTTTAACTTCAGGCCACTTCCTCTTGTTCTGTCACTTATCACCAGGGACTTATTTGTCATTATCTGGAATTTATCTATTGCTTTTTGTTAACTGGTAACATGCTGTCTAATGTAAAATTTAAAGACTATGATTTAATGCTTAAATATCTATGAAATTATATGCTACCATTATTTTTAAGTTAATAAATTGTAGGGTATCACATCAAAAGCAGAGACTGCAATTCCATCTTGATTAGATCAAGGTATGTTTCACTCCAACCATCTCTGAATGCTTCTTGGTAGCCAATGTGTGATAGAAACATCAATCTCAATGCCACCTTACAATTCCTCCATGTATGTCTGTAGCTTTACTACATGCTGTATGACATGATTGATTTTCAAATGCACCTCTAAATTAGTTATTTTCTAATTAAATTACAGAGACCAGTAATACTGCCACACTACATACTGCACTGACATAGTCATACACTTTATTATTAATAATGGATAATAGTTTACTTACTTTCAGTTCCTCTTCCATTTCAGATATCCTTCTTTCTAGAGCTCTTCTTTCCTAAATCAAAAGATGCGTGTTAACACTGGACAATACCATTTTTTAAACAATTACTGCTTGTAAATACTGTGGTAACAGTGAAATACTTCAAGTTTCAAAGATCATACAACCAAAAGCATAGTGTGGACAGGAAACTTGTGATGGCAGTGATATATAGAAATTCTGTCAATATGGAATTTCAGTATTTGAGGAGGAAGAGATACAGAAATTTACATCAAGTCCTATAAAATATACCCCTTCCTTTTCATGATTTACACGGTTGTAAGTACCGTTAGTTTGGATTTATTTTTCATGAGCTAGGCTTCTCTAATACTTTAATATACAAGAAATGCAGAAAGTTATCAGAAACAAACAAGAATATTAAAATAAACAAGCACAAAAGAATAAGCTTTCAGAGACAAGCAAATGTAGCTGAAACATCTGTCTCAGCTCAGTGAGATCTGTCCACATTATAAACTGCAACACAGGGTAGACAGACCCAAATTTACATTCAAGCAGTTCAGCTGGGTCCCCAAAGTCCAGCTATGTAAGTCCACCTGCTTCCTGAGTAAATGTTTCCTGAATATTTTCTGCATTTCTAGTATAGTTTTATTTTCCTATTTTTTTCTTTGTTTGTTTTTTTTTTTTTTTTTACCTGAGATGCAGAAGTTATCCTTTGTAGAGAACTTCAGGGTACTTTTATTCCACCGATTACTGTGCCCAAGCTAGCTTATTGCAAGTTAGCTTAGGCTATGCTATGCTATGCCATGCTATTCTATTCTGCAGTGCAGACACCCTACTGTATTTCTAGATTATATTATTGTGTTTAACCTGATTTTCAACACATCTGACAGATGAATAGCTAATGCAATAGACTTCAGGGGTTTATAGCTTGATTGCTTGCTTTCCTGTGTCAGACAATGCAGTGTGTCTCATTTAAAAGCAGCTGCGGTTATCAGTACTCTACATTCAGATTTTTCCAAAGTGTGAAAGGCAAAAGCAACAGATTATTGCGAAGTGGACATATGCATCTGCATACAACGGTGCTATGCAAACAGCAAGCAGCATTGACTGAAGTGTGTAAAACTTTGGTTAGATCATACCGCCCAGTAGATACTGACTCTTGCCGGTCACCTTTCAGATATAAATCATTTGAATTTAGTTTAATCATAGTGCAGTCATACCCCAACATTTTCCCATTTTAGCAAAAAAGATTTATCAAAGTAATAGATTACTGCAGTTGTTAGTACTTAATGTACTTAATTCCTTCAAGTTAAGACTTTTCCCATAATGACACTGACCAATAGTAATGGGCATAGTAGTACCAGCAAGTTAACTGCAGTAAGCAAGTGACTAACAAAACCCCACACCATCTTATGCTACTTATGATTGTATCAGTTACCTTACTAGCATTGTAGAATAACATATATTGTCAGTGTTCTTATATTAAGCACTATTTGACAATTCCTGTCATTATCAAGATATGAATGATCAAATACATCTCATTTCACATTGTTAGTCCTTTTGATGCATTTGCTTAACTAGCATGTTGAGCTTGTCTCAGAACAACTACTAGCAAAAAAGTCAATTAAATAAAATCCTTATTTTGTTAATTTTGTATACTTCACATTATCTAAAAGAAACATTTAAGTGGACTGGCCTAGATACAAGATCTTTTGGGAAAATTTTTTTCCTGATTAGATGAAGCTATGCTTTTCTTTCTCCTGAATTGCTTAAACTTTTAGGTACTGGCTTGAGGAATGCCAACAAAATAACACATTGCAGTTTCATCGGAAAGATTTGCCAGTGATATTTGATTAGTCCCGGAACTCAAAGAAAGGGTTTGCAATTTATGCAGTGTAAAATTCTATAATATACTTCAACAACTCTATAAGGTAAATCTGTATCCCTCAAAATGAAAAAAAAATACATGCTAGTCTCTCAGCTTATAAAATACAATAGCTCATTTCTATTTATCCAAGAAACTAAGAACCACAGGCTTGATGCAGTGAGTTCACCACCTTCATTGTAAAAAAAACCCGGACTTCCTCATAGGTAGTCTAAATATACCCTCTTTTAGTTTAACACCAATACCCCTTGTCCTGTCACAAAAGGACAAAGACTACTAAGAAGACTGTCCCTATTTAAGTACTGAAAGGCTACAATAAGGTCTCCCAAATGTTTCCATTGTCTTCACTGAAAAGGTATGTTTCAGCTTGAAAATGTCACAGTTCAAAGACACCTTCAGGTTTTTCTCTGCCAGGCTTTTATTTCTTCCAATTTATCCTCACCACTTTACTTTCCCCTTCCCCTTTTCTCTATGTAATTTATATAAACATCCTCCATTTTAGATTTTATTTTAGTGAAGTCACATACTTGGAAAAGGTCTATAATTTATTTCTACTTTTTACATTTATATTGTTAAATTACACATTAAAAAGAAGTCTTTATACTTAAATTCTGAATTTGGTACGTTTATTTCTAAAGGTCAGCTATTGATGACTAGCAACTGAGAATCCTGCTCCAGTTCTTTTCAAAGCAAAAGAACTCCAGATTTTAATAACAAGGGACATACAATCACACGTTTTAAATTCTTGTCTGAAAAGAGGTTTAAAATTATAAAATACAAGGAACATCTCCCGAATCTTGTGCAAATCATGTTTCAGCCCTACAGCATTATTACTAACAATTTTTTTTACCTGCTAGTTTTAATACTAATACACTGAGGAAGACTAACATTTCTGAAAGACACCTTGCTGTTGGACTACATGTCTTTACAAAAAAAAAAGTGCAAAGATTTATAAGATAGCAAATTGTTTAATGCAATGGCCTATTTGGGGAAAAAGCAAAGCAGTAATTTAAAACTGGAATAATGTCTAGCTACACAGTGCTGAATGCTCTGCAGTATGGAGCCTATATAGTAATGGACATAGTCAAATCTATGAAATAATTGAATGTCCACTTGTGTGGCCATGACATCAGGCAAGAAACCAATTAAAGCTGCTGCTGAAACTTTTCTACTGATGAAATCACTGTCTACAGCAGGATGCCAAAAAATCAAGGAGAAACAGGTGATAAAAGGCCACTGCAATTATCTGGGAAGATTATTAAGATAATGGAACTTCAGACAGCATCTGAGAGTATTTCTGCATCTCCATGTGCTCCTATAAAATCTACCAAGTGTTTGTTTATACACCAGACAGGTTTGTAGAACTAAAAATTGTTTTCTAAGCCTCAAACACTGGAAAACAAACATAAAAGCCTAGTGAATGTCAAGTCTACCAGGAATAAATACACCATATACAGGGATAAGTATACCATATCACTTCTTACTGTCAAAGTTTATTTAGTTTTCTTCCCATTTAAATCTCTAGTGTCACTCCAGGATCACAGGAGGAGAAAGGAACTTGTAGACAGGGTCATGAAGAAAGCCAGGACCAGATGTAGTTTGCTTTACGCTGACTGCTGTGGAACTAAACTTTTGTAGGGATGGATTTTAAACTAGGATGAAACTACAGCCTAAAATTATCATGTGTCCAACTTCTGAAATAACTCCTGTAATCTATCTCACATACAGATTTATTACATGATTCTCATTCAATTTTATGTTGTCTCTGACTCTGATGCCCCTCTTCCCACACTTCCTACTCATTCTTTTGCCCCGACCCAGTATCATACTCCCTCTGGAAAAAGTTATGGTCCAAGCAAACAGACAGATTATGATTAATTTTATATCATTAGAAGATTTAAGGAGGTAGGAACAGCTACTTCATCGCCAACAATAATTTGTAAAACAAAACACATGCTTCTGGAAAGCTCTCAGGAAATTAAAGTCTCTGAATCTTGGAAATACATTAGAAGATGAGGCGATCTGAATCTGCTTAACCCTCTGGAGTGCCAACATTGTTTTGGTTGAGATGGAACAAGTGGCAGATCCCCGGAGGGCAATGGTGTTTAGAACACGGTTATCATGCAGGTCACCTGAAGGCAAGTCTTAAGAAGAACTCCGTCTCACAGTATCTCAAGTTCATTGCCACTTTGAAATCTAAAATCCCCAAATCTTTTAAAAAATGCAAGTTATAAGAAAGACCTCTGTTCTCACTAAAATATATCCAAGCCAGTGGTTGCAAAACAAACTAAAACAAAGCCTGAATTGGAGTACTTAAGAGATCTTTGGCAGAAACTCACCCTTTTCTCCATTTCCAAAAGTGATCTGTCAGCAAATCTTTCTTGTCTCTGAAACACAAAATTAATGAAGACATTGGTACTCGTTCTTAACATAAAACTGAGGAAAAACAATTCAATTGGACATTTTAATATTCTGTCCGATGTATGTCTTCAAAAGCATTTTAAAGTATGTTCAGGGAAGTAACAAAGAGTGAACTAGATTTGTCACACACTTCCCCTGTGACCATCCCTAAGTAATTTAATCACTACATAGACTTTGGCAAATAGGAGTAATACAGTATTTTTATCTAAAAACATTACACACTAAACATCTTTTTAATGTACTGATAAACATCTTTTAAATTCACTGATATTCATGGGGTACATATGGAAGGCACTTAAGTACAGGTAAACTGTGGCAAATGGGATCTGAGAAGAGGAAACACTCTTTCTACAGCGATTTAAGATGAAGTTAACTTTTGCGTACATATTTGGCATTACTGTGTAAATCACTGTTACCTGACAGCCGTGATCTGTAACTGGAGTGCACTATTTGCTCTTCAGTTCTAAGATAAAGCTATTTAACCAGCCAGGAAGAAGTGGCAAGTTATGCCAATTTGCGAGCAGATTTATAAATTAATCAAATCAATCCTGACTGACAGTTTGAATACAAGCTGACAGTGTAGAAAGTGTTTATCCCCACCCTGAAAAGAAGTTCCCAATACATGCTAGCAAAAACCACTGTAAAAATAGTCAGGAGGCAGTCTCACGTGTTTTGTTTAAAGCTGAAGACCAGAATATTGCACTCTTTTTTTCTTTAGAAACAGCGATGTACTCTTCTTCATTCTCATCTCTGGATAAGAAACAAAGCTGACACCTAGTAAAGAGCTGCCCATAGCCTGGGGTGCTTCTAGCTTGCTATCTCCTTTGGCAGCTAAGTACATGTTCTTTTGTTTTGTACAAACCTGAGTGGTCTTCTCCAACTGTAGCTTAAGTTCTGTAAGTTCCATGTTGGTATCATGTAACTGTGCTTTCAGTTTTTCATTTTCAGCTAGAATCTGTTCATAAAGCTAAGAGAAAACATTTATTTTTTAAAAATGCTGAATAATAATTCTGTGAGATTAGTTGAAAAAATTAAAAACCATGATTGAACTATATGTAAAATGAACAAAAACATTGTCTAAGAAGTAAAAATCAGTTAAAGATTTTAAAGATGTTTAGAATTAGCAAGCATTTTAAAGAACTATTCCCAAATATTTCTAGAAACAAGCAACTTTGCACAGGAAGCATGTAACTTACCTTACACATATAAAAAAAATATTTTCCACTTTTTTTGCTTCAGATGTCACAGACACCATAGTAAACCTCTATTTTAAAGCAAGATCTAAAGAAATGTTTACATTCTAAGTATGTAAGCTAGCAAACATATAAAATAAAAGGCTTCACGTACATATAAAGCACTTTTAATGGTACAATGAACAACAAAAAAGAGAGAGTATTTGTCATAAAAAATGTATCTTGACTCCTCTGGATTTCTCCCTCGCCTTGAAGAGAAAAGTGCAAAAGCCAGAAGCTGTTTTATAACGTGCATTTTCTCCCCACTGTAGTGGTTGCTCTGCTCCTCCATTCAGCTGAGTTGTTTTAAGCAGACTTTGTGATGCAATGTCAGATTATTTGCAGACCAACTTATGAAAAACAGTAATAAAGTTCTGATTTTGCACCAAAATTACTGTATCAGCTACCTTCTTAAAATCAGTGCTATCTTCTTTTTCTAGTCTACTGCAGTATGGTTTTCGATCTTCAAGGTAACTCTGTGACCCCGATCGCCCCTGCGCTGAATCATAACGATCACTTGAAGACAAGCTGAGGGATCCTGTATCATATCTGTAAAAGAAAAGTTATTTTTCTTTGCCTCTGCATTCAAACTGAGACCATCCACAGCATCAAACATTATGACTTCACTGTTACCCAGCTGTAAAGAACCAAATACCATTATGTATTTTAATTAAGCCACTGCCTGCTAATTTGATGCAAATTTTAGTTTTACATTCCCTCAGTACTTCAAGATTCTGTGTGAAAATGTTTTTAGATTGCTCAACCAAGTAAGTGCCTGCCTTGTATGCAGAGACATATTTTAAATTATTTAATTCAAGCAAATATTTACATGCCTCAAAGGACTTTATATTAGTCAGTACTTTAATTCTTCTTTATTTCTAAAGAAGAAAATGTATTACTTTAATTGAAGGGTTTAAAAAAGTAATCTCTAAAATATCGGCCTAGATGAATTCTCCAAGTTTTATTAGAGCAACCAAGATTTCAAAACTATTTGCTGTGAATTTTAGTATTTCAACAGAAGCAGTTTATGAAACCTTCAGCAAAATCTTTATCCTATTAATACCTGAATTACAAACAGTATTAATAAAGTTTAGAATAATTTCACACTGTTCACTATTCACTGATGATGAGCTGTAGTAGTTCTATTTAACAAGTATTCAGCACAAACAGAACATACCAATAATTAATTCTAAAGATCTAAAACCAAGTTAAAACTTTTTAAAAATACTTGACATTTCTGCGCTTCCCTTTTCACAAATCTTAAGGAAATGTTATTTTCAGAGGCTGTTGTACTTTGTTGAGATTCCTTAGAAATTTTCACTAGGGTATTCTAAAAGAGGCGCAACAGGAAGGTCTTGTATTCTTTGTAAAATCTGGCTTCATACTGAAAAATCTGTAGGGAATGTTTCTCTATCTACTGTGCCCAGTCTACCTTTTGTGCACTACAAATACAGAGTCCAATGTACTCCCCAGAATGGAGGATCCCACCCACACATGGCAAAAAATATTCAGTAATGCAACTTTACAATCATATTTCATAGAAATGTTAAATATCATTAACACCTTTTGAAGCTCAACCCGGCTGACTACTGGGATTAAGCTGGGTAACTTAAAATGAGAATATGTGAACAAAACAGGTAACGATTTTAAATTGTTGAAATTGCACATACCTTGAAAGGCTATCACTCTGAGGTGGGGAGTGGTAAAAAGAGAGAAAAAGAATAGATCAAGTCAATAATCTATTTACTTGTTCATAGATTGTTCTATATTTTATTTATAGCTAAACAGGTTAATGCACACGCTATCCAACAGTATGTATTATCTGAACACTGTCAAGTTTCAGTTTTGTTATGTCTGGAGCAGAAAAGAAGTATGTGCTAGAACGTCCTTGCCAAAATATGTCTTACAAGGATGTTAACATTACACTCAAAGTCTGAACTGTCCTAAACACCGGAATCATTTCAGCAGTCGGTGCATTCTCCGATTTTCCTGCCTGTTATCAAAGGCATCAGAACTGTATTCCCTGAATTCCTTATTCCTTCTTCATCTTCTCTAACATTAGCAATAATGTTTTGAAAGGTCAACATAATAATCACTTCAGCTCAAAATAATAATATAAAATAAGCTACAAGATCATTGTTTCAAGAGAGCTTAATGGTAAACAACCTACTATACCAACAACACAAGGAAGTACTTATCAGACAATTTAAATCACGTAATTTCATTTTTTGTATTAATTTCATTCATTCCAGGAGAATCCACAGGCACAAAGTTCACACACTTTTACTCGATAAGCAAAATTTGATTAAAAGTTATGACTTAAGAGTGAGGGAGTGTCCTTTAAGCATTAGATCAGTCATACAAACCTTTTTCACCTCTGGGTGGTCAATAAAGATTCATCATTTATTCCATTTATAGTAATGAAACTGTACTGATGTATCATCACCTGGACATCCTCCAATGTTATTCACCTAGCAGTGCTTGGAGTCTTCCCCACAGGTGTTTTTCTGGGGAGTGGTATGCTTTGTTTCGTTTCCTTTTTTAGAAGGAAACTGTATTACTTCAGCGTGCTTTGAGGAAAATAGCTACATTCTCCACAATTCACTCAATTTTCCCTTTGACACCCCGAAGCGCATTTCCTACACATAAGATACCAAAAATACATGCTGTAGCCTAAGCGTTCCTAATAAAACATTGCAATTTTCTGTCAAAAGCATGAATAATGCTGAGAACTTAAGAAATTTTGTAGAAAATCTCATACATCTATCATGGATAGTTTCTAAGCTACTGGCCATAACAAGATTGACTTCCACTTATGTAAGAGTCTTACCGTATGATTAAATGAGATCAGTGTGAGATTACAGAATTCTACCACATAATCAATGACCTATAAAAATCCCTTTTCCACCGCTTCCTTCTCACTTCAACAAAAGAGAGGAAATTTTGACCGTAAAAAATTCAGGTTTTCTCTTTTTATCTTGAAGGAACGCTGTATACAGAAAAATGCTAAGCTGGTCCTTTATAACCTTTACCTATGATCTAGGACAGCTACCACAAGGAAGTAAACCGTTCCTACATTATTTCTTAACAAAATACGCTTTCTACAGGCTGTTTTTCTTTGCTTCTAGTGGACTCCCTGTGGTGCCGTGGGAATGTGAAAACCTCCCAGATCTCGATTCCCTTGCTGCACGATAGCTTCCCGAACGGAAATGCAAGTTAATAAGCCACACACAGACCATCTTAGAAGCAAAATTTTCCAGCTACACAGGGGGACAACAAATGAACTGGTGAAGTAAGAGAGCACTAAAGGGAAACAAAGAAACAGCCCATTCCTGTTCTCCTGGCTGAGGCTGGGAACTTGGAGAAGCTGGACAAGGACTCCATAATCTTCAGAAAACTGTACATTCCCTGAAATCTACAAAGTCCTGCTTCTGCTGTTCAAGCACCATCCAGTCTCCACATCCCACTGAAAGAGCGGAACATTACTCAAGCACGTGCCTGTCCTTGCTCCCCTCAATTTTCACAAAACACATTTAAACTTTTTTTTTTAAAGTCTTAGCTGCCTTCTTTCTTTATTTTCCCCTTCAATTCCTATCAGTCCAGCTCAGTCACAATTTTTGACATTTGACTGAAAAAAAAGTATTAAAAGGTGCAAGTTTACAAACCTTGCATAAAGCTTGAGAAGAAATAATGCCAACACAGATATCCCCGTGCATCCAAATCTCAGGAGATGGATGTTTTTCATACAGTCACAGAACTGAGCAGGCTGAGCAGCCAGTTACACTGGCAGCATACCAGCAGTAATGAAAAATTAATATATATATATCTATCTATATATATCTCCTTATCTACACATCCTGGAGTAACACTTCTAACCCTATGCCACCCATCTATACAGACCATAAAGGTGCCTCAAAAGAAACTATGTGTTTGAAAACAGACACTAAGCTTCTAGACAGGCATATTACATTTTAGAGAGGTTACATAACTACTGGTAATGGAAATAAAAAAAAATCAAAGTCAGGTGGAATTTTCTGCATTGTTGTATGAACGACTGTTCCTGTAAAACTGGCACAGCAGTGAAATTGAGAAACAAAATTTGAGTACAGCATTTAATCAACACTACTAGTGCCAGTTTCTCATGTTTATTCCCACAGAATTAGGAGACCTATTGGCATTTACTATCCTGGTATTGCTAGCTTTCACCCTTGGGAAGACGCATATCTGATCTCTGCTAAAATAAGGTTTCACTTCACTTAATTATAACCTAATCATAGTGGTAGTACCTATTCAAATTTAATTTTTTTTTAATTCCATCATACTGAAAAACAGCCTTCATGGAAACACTTTTTTACTTAGAATCCTTCAGTTGCCAAAGTGATCTTCTCACTTCCTTGTTTGCAAATGGCTATCCTACAACTTAGTTCTAACACTATCCTTGTAGCAGGAACACCAATTTCCTTAAGTAACATGGCTTTTTTTGATGTGAATTGAATTCTCAGCTCCTAACATTAATGTTAAGCCTAAATCAAATTTCAGTAGAACAACCTCCAACTGTCAAAGTGCTTGGCAAAGTCTGATTTCTCTTTAACAGATCTCCTTAATGGACAAATGATCAGCTAAGAAGTCAAAAGAGAGTTCTGAAGAATTTAAGAACAAGATAGCACAAAATGAACTCTTACAAGACAGTTCTTTCAAAGACCTCTGAGATGAGTAAGAATAATTTTTCTGGTTCCTTAAAGATTTCAGGCTGTAAAATTGTTTTGTCTACAGTCCTTTAATTTTCTTTGTAGAGCGCACCCATGTACAAGGCTTGTTCTTGACCTCCTCTCTTTAGTTCAAATTCTTGAGTTACCTCCAAAGCCTTTGGAAGTTTGTAGTTACTGGCTTCTACCTCTGACTTGTAGCTTCACCAAGCAAAAAAAGCCAACACCAGCACCACGTAAGAGAGTAATACAGAATTTCAGTATATACAAAGTTTCTGTCTTCTGAATAGCTGCACATTAAATAATCAGCAGAACTGAAAAAGCCTATTTTCTGAATGTTTTTCATTATAATTCTAGTTTATTCATATTTCTTTTTCTCTTCCTAGAAGTGAAAAGGATTTATAAGCAAATAATAATGAATTTCTACAATTAAAGCATACAAGATTTGTGTCAAAGTGGAAGTAGATTTAGCAACTGAAAGAAGCAAAACCCCCAAAATAAAATAAAATTTTTAAAAAATCACACTTTTTTGGCATGAATTTGGAAGCAAATTGACTATTAGAATATTCAAGAGCTACTCCATTGTTATTTATCTAAGGTGGCAAAATACTGCATTGTCAGAAGTAATGTTTAGTTCTCAGTTAATCACTGATAAATGGTAAGTATTTGTTTATCAGAGAGGAATTTATTTGAAATTGACATAATGTTTTAAATGTCTGATAAACCATTTGTATGGATAGGAAAAAAACCACCTTAATATGAAAATGATGAAATTGTTATATACAAATTTTAAGATATCTCATAGTTCACAGAATTATAATTACAAACATAGGACATTTTTTGTAATTTTGGTACTATACTGGAAATTCCATACTAGGTTTGATAAAATTTGAAAAGAAAAAACCCAAAACCCTCAAAACCATAAAATGCTTATTTTAACTCATTTTTAATTCATATTTTTCACAGTTGATGTGACAAATGAGCTCATATCAACAAAGCAAAATAAATTTATGAAGCTAGGTGACAGTGAACTTAGTTCACATGTTCAATCTATTTCAGAGCTCTCCATGAATGCTAATACAATATTACATTGATACCAAACTAACAAAGTCTTTTGTAGAAAGTAAAGAGACTAGGGGAATGTTTTGACTCCTAAGCCAAGCCATGATTAGGCAGCCAATTCTACACTTCTCCACCATCCCACCCCGATGCCCCCACCCTTTAAATCACACATAATATTCATAATTTGGGGCCTAATTTCCCACTATTTTACTGTAGTTTTATATGTGTCTAATTCTATCAGAAGCACCACGCACACATTCTACAAAAATTAATTTCTACAGTACAGAATACAGGGTAATTACATATCTAAAGATAATGATATGTATTAGTGGGAGGAAAGGAAACAGGACTAAGCATCTATATTAACACGATACAGAAATAAAAAATACAGCAAATCAAAAAGGCACAGAATGAATATCTTAACTAAAGTATTTAAGAAATGTGTATTAAAGCTTTTACAAAAAGAAGATAAACATCACTGAAGTTTTATTCCTCAGTAATGAACCTGAATCTGTAGAGTGTTACTCCAGGGTTTAGGTCAAAAGAAATTCTGCTACGCCATTTTATAATACAGCTTAAGTTACTACTTCCCTTTTAATGCCTCTTCATCCCAGTGTCACACACCATTCGGCTTACAAGGACTTTTTTCCATCAAATCAAGCCCATTACACTGTTTTCCACTGACTTTTTAACAAGACTAATAACATGGAATTAGCACATTCAGGAATCTGTTTTCTTCAATAAAGAAATCACAATACATTGTGCTTTTCAGCTTTTTATGCTTCATTATATTAACTTCTCATATTATTTGTTAATTACATTATTGACAGCACTGGGTTTGATTTTAAAAGGTTTTAATTAGTGTGCATAAGTCACTGGACATCATTTATCAGAAAATAATAGAGCAGATGGAACCAAGATTTTTGCAAGTTAAGAAACTGAAAGCTCCCTCCAGTAAGTTGCTGCAACAGGTTCCTGACCTGTGGGTCAGAAACTTCACCTGCATTTTCTGGATGCTAATTTTACATAACCAGAATGGAAGAGAAAAACACCAGTTTTAGCCATTGTTAACATGTTAGAACTTGTTGCTAAAGCCTGCAAAGGAAATGGCACTGAACAATAATCACAAATTATGAATCAGAAAGCGCTCGTGACAACTCTATCATATGTGCTCTTTCAACTGAGTCCAACTGCAACAGAAATTTTATGATCAAAATGCATGTTAGAAAGTTAATAAACTAATTCTCTTTTTAAAATTACCTGAGTTTCTTTCTTATTTGTTCCTTCTTCTGAATCGGACTGGTGTTCCTGTTCATTTTCATCACTCTGGTGAAAGAGGAAAAAGAATTTAACTGTTGAAAAAGCTTACTAAGATTTTATGGCATTCTAGACTTGTAATATGAAAATCTAAGAGCAGTAGAATTCTACCTAACTAATATCTATAGAGAATATATGGGACATATGATGACAATTCTCAAACAAGTACATGTTTTTCAGTACCAGAAGGAGAGGAACTTGGCATTTGGCACACAAAAACCTTGCTTTCACAAAACTACATACTGATCCGACGACAAAGGGAAAGGGAATTGGCTGAAACATCAACTATAACCCTTCTAATGTGACAGCAGTTCTTTCAGTTTTAATTACGTGGCTACTTGTAATGTGCCAGGTAAAATTCTTATGGCTCTGGTATGCGTGCAATAGAAAAGACCTGTTCAATGATTATTTTTCTTAGATCATGATTACCTCCTATTAAGTTACAGTTATGACAGTATTCTACAATTTTTTTTAGCATTATCAATATAACTTAGATTTAATTTTAGTTTTGCTCCTGAAAGCTTCAAACCAGAGAAACAGAGAATACATAACTTAAACAACTATGAGTTTTTCCAGAAAAATTAGTTGAATACTGTATTACTCTAAAATATTCCCTATGTTAAAAATACACTATGCAGATTTCATATTGATATAAGCTAAGGCTATAAATCAGCACTAGCTGTTGTTTACTTACATCTTGAGTCCAATAAGAAACCCCCGTAGACCGTCGTTTTTCTCTTGGTCGCCGTCTTTCCCTTATAGACTTAGGCTGTGACTTATCTTCCTCTTTCTCTTCCTCTTTTTTGCTGCCTTCTGTTAATAACAGCGTTCTTATTAATTTAAGTATGACATAACCTAATTTTCTAAAACTTTTCTGAAATAATTCTGTCTTTAAAA
Organism: Actenoides lindsayi; assembly: GCA_025331215.1. NCBI lineage: Eukaryota > Metazoa > Chordata > Aves > Coraciiformes > Alcedinidae > Actenoides > Actenoides lindsayi. Next base: position 77,518 of record WTSP01007030.1, on the reverse strand, counting down.
TGCTTACAGTTTTTTTCCACCTGAAATAAATACACTAAAGCTTCTTACCACATACAGGGTTTGCTGTAATACATATTCCTCAGCGTATAGCTCTAAAAATACCGTAAATATTATTCCAATTCTTAAACAGCAACTTCAAAATACTAATTCCATCTCAGCCATCTAAACAGAATGTTTCAATGTACCAGTAATGCACTACAAATTGGACTTAAAATTCCATTATCAGAACGGTGACATAATAATTCAAGCATGTGCAGATCTATAAAAAGTAAAAAAATGTCAGTAGATGCATAAAAATATAAAGTAAATGAAGATAATTCTTCTCCTTTCTTAAAGAAACAAGTTTTAGTTGCTTACATCAGGAATTTGATATTAAAAAACCCAAATGCTTGTAAAAGTCCTCCCTCCATTCTTGCTCGAAAACAGAATAAAATGGGATCTTCTAGATTAGATTAAGACTATATTACAGATTTCTTTTTTCTTTAAAATAAATGTAATTGCAATTCAAAACTGACATAGTATCTCAGGATTGTGTTTGTTCCCCTATACATTTACAAGTAATTTCTACAAAAAAATATTAAACAAACCTGCCCAAAACAAAGTTATTTACCTCTTATCATGCAGTCTATTCAGTCTACTTCTTTTATCAAAGAAAAAAACCCACATATTTGAGTTCAGATAGAAGCATCACTATTAACTTGGCCATCACTAGTCTTCAGAGGTAAAAAATCATTTTAGTGTGAAGCAGGAATTAAACAGAAAAGAAGGAAATACAAATATTCATGGTGAACACAGACCTTCCCTAATTAAATAAATGATGATTTTACCTCTGGGCTTTCAGATGGTAATGCATTTCTCCTTCTAAAGTCATAATTTGAAAAAAAGTCCTGCTGTAGCTAATATATTGCCATGAAAATGTTTTTCGCTGAACAGTCTAGAAAGAGTTTCCTAGAGTTTACATGCATTACTGAAGCATCTTAAATTTCAGTTCATGTTAGGACAGAGGGGAAAAAAAACATATCCCTCAAGTTTAGCCAGAATAACTCCCCCAGAAAGTACCAGTCTAGGGAATATGGCAAAATATAATTCATGGATATTTGAACAATGGATCATTTAATCTGATCCTTTGTGTAACAGAATTATCAATTTCAATCAGTAACCTATTCAAGTTACTGATCAATAGCTTGAATTTCTCCCAGGTCAGCGGTGGCACGCCTCTGAGAGAGAACAGGAGATCACACTGTACGTCAATAGCCTCCTCCTTTGGCAGGCAACTAATCAGGCACAACATCTCTGAGAATTATAGCAGGTGATTCACATTTGAAATCAGGGCAAAGAACTCTCTGACATCAGAGAAAAGCTTTTTTATGACCTCTGAATCATACATCTGACTCTCACCTTAAGATGACATAAACCAGTACCTAGAAGTATCATTCCATTAAATACTCTGAGAACTACTGCTGGAAATATCCCCTTCCTTTTGTCTTCAGCTGCTCATGAAACCCTGAGAGGTCATTAAAGCATCATTCCAACCCTTTAGTGTGGAAGGACTGAAAGAATCATAGAATGGTAGTGGTTGGAAGGAACCTCTGAAGATCCAGGAATAGATCCAGACAGGTCTTGAAAGTCTCTAGAGAAGGAGACTCCACAACTTCCCTGGGCAGCCTGTTCCAGTGCTCTGTCACTCTCACAGTGAAGAAGTTTTTCCTCATATTGAGGTGGAACTTCCTGTGTTTCACCTTGCTACCATTACCTCTCATGCTATCACAGGGCACCACTGAAAAGAGACTGTCCTCTTGTACTTGACACCCACCCTTCAGATATTTGTAAACATTAGTAAGATCCCCTCTCAGACTTCTCCAGGCTAGCTACCAGTTATTTAAACTCCAGTTCTTTAGCAGTTACTTAATCAAGTAAAATTCCTCCTCACTACCTGCATCTATTTCAACTCTGAAAAGCGGTGTTTTCTTATAGTTACTATGTTAAAGCAGAAGTGAAAGCATTCTGTGGATACCGATGGCAGTATATCTGATGTTTCCAGGACTCACCAATGGAAAACACAGATTCACATACTAAATGGCTGCAAAACACCACCAAGTACAGAAAAAGTTTTCCTCCCTATATGTAAGTTTTGGAATGTCTTACAGAAGACTGGAGTAAGATACATCCCCAGCAGTCTTATATACAGCACCCTACTTTGAACTATTTTTAGAAACATAAGCTGCTTGAACAACAACAAAAAACCCACCTTCACAAACAGTACTCCTACCTCGTTCACTTTCCTTTGTCCCACTCCGAGAATAAGCAGAAGTTATACCTATAAGGCTGTTTGGTCTGTTTAGTTGACTTGAAGTAGAAAGAGAGCTAGAGGAGGTGGAGAGCGAAGAGGTGGATGATGAAGAAGTTGAAGTTGGTCTATAACGATGATAAGGCTATTCAGCAAAAAAAGGTCAAAATTAATTTACCAAAATTAAATAAATATAAACCACAAGTTATTAAAACATCTAAATATAAAAATAATTCTTATCGTAGTACCAAAATTAATATATTATAGTTGGAGTTAAGATTTATATAATTTCTCTACCTAAAGAGACTCATCATGAAAATACCTCTTCAACAGTTCGGGAATATCTTTGTCTATAATCATCATCTTTAGTTTCAGATTCTTTCTTTTCTTCTTGTTTTTCTTTGTCTTGTTTTTCCTTCTCTTCTTTTTCTTTTTCTTCATTTTCCTGCTCTCTGGTTCGTGTGGGACGACTTCTTCCTATAGTTTTTTCAGCTTCTTGAAGATCCGTCAGTGTTACACCCTGTGGAAACAGCAGTCAGCAAACAACATTTCAACCTATCATCCATATTAATATAGATGATAGAATCAGCCATAAAGCAGATAAGGACAATGGATGGAGCATTTCTTTGTACTGTTTTATCCAGGGACTATTTGCTGAGTATTCTCAGTTTGTCAGCAGACACAGGAAGATGGGTAGACACGCTCCAGAGGACAGTGGTTGGCAGTCACTCCACTAAGTGTTCAAGCACCATTTAGAGATAATCTATTTTGGGACTGTCACATCCCTCCCCATGCTAGGACTGCACTGGTTGCACTTCAGTACAAGGTAGTTGATAAAAATTGGGTAGAACTATCAGTAAATTGATAAACATATCAACCACTGATAAATATATCAGTATGTAAACTAAGAGAGAGAGAAATGCTGAAAGGAGACATACAGTTAGATTATACATTATTAGCAAGTAAGAAAAACACTCCTCAGTACTCTGCAGTGTCAACAGAAACTAGGTTGAGTGTATTTTTTTATGTGCCATGGACCTTATTAGCTATCAGCTCAAACACATTAGCTTCAGTAGTCCATGCACAGAAAAAAACCAAAACCAAACTTAGAAATGGAATTAAATACAGTATGCTATTAATATTTCTCAAGTATTGAGTCTTCAGTCAGACACATATTGCTGTTAGTTCTTGAAGAATTAAAAACCTTAGATTTCAACATCTGTATAACATCAAATATAATTACTTGAGTAAGCCATTTTACCATAATGCAATCAAAAACTTCCTTTCAGTGGAGGAGTCTGTACTTTCAAATTTATATTAAGTCACCCTTCAGTGATTAGAAAAAGCAACTTTCAGTACACACTGAACAGTCCTAAAGCTTTCAGGGAAGAGAGGGGGGAAAAATAGAGGGTTTATTTATTTTGGTACAAGTTGTTTTATACCAGGAAGAACCCATCAGTTTATGTGGAGCTTTACTAGGAAATGAAACCTTCCTTGTACTCAGGGAGCTACATGGTTATGTTTCCATAATTGTAAAAGCTTTAATAGAACTATACCTGTGTAGATCTTCTAGACTGTCTTGCTTGCCTGGATCTAGCTTTTCTTTGGGACTCTGACTCTTCATCCCGTACTGGAGTGAGGTATGATCTAAAGAGTTAATTATAAACAAAATTGGCAAATGGCAATTTTTGTACAAATGTAAATGGTCAGAAAAAAACCACAATATGACTGAAACCAAAGGAGTTATAAGGAAATCTTTAACTATATAAGACAGATTACATTTTAGCCATTTCATCCATATCATAATGCTCTGTTCACCAAGAAAGCAGCCTTAAAACTCAATTAAAATATATACTGTTTTCCTACTTAATTTAGATTTCTTTTTACCACTTTCTCTAAAGGTAACTTCAGCTTTTTTGGTACTTCACTGGTCTCCTAACATAGAAGATCTCAGATTCAGCCAATTACACATTTATACATAAAATATGTGTGTGTATTAACTTTTAACATAACTTGTAGCTTTTATAAAAAGCTAAATGTACCGCTAATGCAGAAAATCTAATTATATCTTCTATTGCACCAGAGATTAAAAATCCTTGAGGAGGTGGTTACCATATTTTCACATGAATCATCCATGACTTTAGTAATCCAACTCCCTTTGAAAAAACTGTGCTTACAACTAAATTCTCACAAAACCTGCAAAATCCTGCAGAGTAAGAAGGTAATCAAAACCAAAAGGCTACTAGAGTAGACATACATGGTCTGGACTCTTTAAAGAAATTCTCCAATACAGGTAACTGGGGTAAAAAAACAAACCAAAAAAACCCACCAAAACCCTCCAATCCCATATACTGCATAAACGTATGTATGCGTATCTATGTGTATATATACGTAAAATGATCACTAAAGAACTTAAAAGTTTTTAATGCATTTGCTGATTTTCTATTACAGAATATTCCGGGAATACTGCTATAATCTAACATTTCAAAAAACCCTTACATTAGCTAAAATTAGAAAAATTCGAAAAAGCAGAATCAGAAGTTTGTTAAAAGGGTGCTTAAAGCACAAAATCTCTCTGAGCTTTTCTAGATCATAAAATTAGCCTCATTAAAAATGGAAGAGTCAGATTCTGTATTATCTTCTGTTTGTCTATTTTTTAAACATCTTTAGTTCAGAATTATCAGTTAATGATTCAACAAGTGGCTAGAGATTGTGTTTCAAAAGCCATCACCTATTAACACTTAAATCATTTATCTATGTGAAGAGCAGCAATTTGGTCACCTAATTACGTACCTGTTAGCCTCAGTACATAATAAAAAGAGTTCTAAACCAATTCTAGTTTTTTAAACCAAGCTCTATTTACACAGAACTATGGATTACTAACTATGTTCTATCTTTATTAAACAAATTACCCCCAAAATGCAGGAAAATATTTAGAATTAGCATATACTTAAAAATGTAGAAACATTTCCTATCTTATGACACACCGTAAAAAAACCTCACCATATTAATTTGATTTCCCTATCCTGTTCTCTTTCTTGCAAACACCATTTTTGATAGACTTCGTGTCTTTCTAAGGCCCTAGGCCCTATCTATATTAGGAAAAGGTACCTGTTAGTTGCTTTAACTAACATGACCTAGGGGCTTTTGATTCCCGAGCAGGTATGAACTTTAGGGCTTGAAAACTGTGACAAAGTACTCCATATAACTTGCTCTTTGGTAACTGGTGTACATACACCCCTCTCCAATAAATCTGAAATACTTTAAACCTCACTGAGGGAAAACAAAAAGTCTCAACTTGCCAGGCGCACACTACAGCTACGGTCAGAGTAGAAAGCACCCTTCCCTAGCACCCCCACGTATGCCACACAGGTTACCCATGTAGTATTACCCATGATACAAAGATTTAAAGATTCATATTTGTCATTCTCTTCCCCCTTTCTCTAAACCAATCCTAAAAATTAGACAAAGCTTCTTCAGCTTTAGAGATAGCTTCTTCAGCTATTCCGAAAGGATGCACCATTACATGTTTCATTACTAAACGTAGTTTACAACTTCTTTACTGTACAAATATTCTTTGAAATCCTATTTCAAACAAACTTTATAAATACATACTTTCAGTCTACAAATATGGATTAACCAACTTCATTTCCTACGAAAATACTGCATATACAGACAACTTTTTCATGTGCATATAAACATATAGATACACACATGTGCACATATATATATATGTATCTGTATCCGTGTACATACCGATATGCACGTGCTGATATTAGGGCACTACTTCCTCACATGCATGCAGTAATAATTAGTTTTGCTGATTTCTAAGATTTAATGGATATTTTAATATGCCATCAAGAATGCATCTGCAACAGCATTTTGCACAATTGGCCCAGAGTCAGATAAAAACCAAGGAATTTCAGGCCAATTGCAGGTATCTAAAATGTATGTAGTATATGCACATTAGTATACACACACTGGCAAGAGCAAACAAGACAGCAAAAGCCTTAATTCTGAATTTCTTTGCTTTCCTAGCTCATACGAGACCGAAACAGCATTTGCATTTTAAAATTGAAACTACTTTTGTAGAAAAAGATGTATTTCATTGATTTTGCTGTTGATTTGTCAGGTTCAGCCAAATCTCACCATGGAAAATGCAGGTTCTGACTGCGGTTGGTACTGCAATGGGTTATAAGCATGTGTGGGCACTTCCTGGATCATGATGCAGAATTAAAAAAAAATAAATCCTCATTTCATAGAAATTATTTCCTCTCAGTTTTGTGTATAAAAGGAAGACTAGAAAACAGAGTATCCTAAATAGGCCTAAAGCTATGAGGAATCTTTAAATGTTGTTGCTGCCTTAAGTGAACCAAAAGAATGCAGGTTTCTTCTGTAACAACGAACAGGTTCATCACCTCCATGAACACAGAGATACACACGCATCTGGCACTAATACAGGAGTTACATTTCAAAACTACTACAAGAGCAATACAGAAATCTGAACTTCCATTTCAGCAGAGGGGTTAAACATCTCTAAATAATCAGAAGAAGAAGAACCTAGGGAAAGCTAACAGGAATTGACAACCCTGTGACATTTTATTTTTGCTTCCATAAATAGCAGGTAACAACTCTTTACGGAATCAAAAATATGCACCAATCTTAACTCATCTTCCCATGTAACTCTAACAGAAAAAACCACTGTATTCTTAACGTAAGATTTATGTGAGCTTCTTACTCATTCTTCATACTGAATAGTTATTAAACCATTGCCTTTACGGCTTGTGTATTATGTTTCAAGTAGAAGAGACCCTAAATGATGCAATGAAAAATCCAGAACATGTTGGGTTCAATTGCCCTTTCTCAGTAATGCCAGGCATACAAACTGATGGAAAAAGTGCTACGCTGTAACTTGTTCGCATACTGACAGTGACACAGTAGCTCAATGACAAGCAATGTACTTGTAGCAAGTAATTACTTATTGATTTTCTTATTTTTATTGTGTTTATGAATAGTGCCATTATGAGTACTTTTAAGAGGAGTCATTTATCAACAGAAACACAAATATGAAAATATCATGCATCAAGTCAGAACCCAATGCCAGTCAAAAATACACAATGTCAAAGGTTAAATTTCATGAACAGTCTCTACCAATACTAAGCTCTTACATAACTCGAGGCATATTGCTAGATGTTTCAATACATAGCAAGCAAACAGTACCGCTTTACATACTGTACTATCCAAATCTGTGGTAACCAACACATTCCTTTAAATAAGAAGAAAATGTAACTTTTGTATAAGAGCGACATTACTCTTAGGACCTTTACACACCTCCGTCTCTCCCTGACCTCTGATGTTGAGGACACAGTGCCAGAAGTAGCTGTAGTCATGGCTGTGGTAGTGGCTGTAGCATTTACAACAGATGGTGCAACAGGAACGGTCACTGCTGTAGAAACACTGTCCTTTTCTTTCTCAGTACTATCCTCAGCCCACAAACGATTTGAGGTACTACAGCATAACAAGCAGCAACACAAAAAAAAAGAGAAAAGGAAACAGCTAAACAATGAAAGCACTTTACTAAACAACTAATAACATGTAAATTGAGGGGTGGATTTTTTTTTTTAAAGTAAACTGAGAAATGTCTCTACTATGAAAGCTCGACTTGAGCTATTAAATTGAATAAATTAGGAACCAAGCAGTTCACAATGATTGAACTTTTATTCTTCACACCCTTATAACACCAGATTTATTCTGTTATACCAACATGGCTGTCACTTTACAGTAGAAAGCCACTGACAATTTTCGAGCCAAATTGTATAAAATCAAAACAAATTTAACAGGAATGTGAAAAAATCCAGAGCCCCAGGAGGTACTAAACAAGAACGCATGCACAAACATAAGCACACAGGAGACCTGACAAAGAAAAAAAGAAGTGTGCTGGCGCCATTACCTGCTTTGTACACCTGCTGAAGTAGAACCCGTTGTACTCTTTGTAGTAGTGTTTGCGCTGGCGGGCAGTGTTTTCTGAAGACCAGCAGAAGAGGTAACTGTTGATGCAGTACTTGGAACATTAGAACTAATCAACTCATCTTGTCTTCTACCAAATGAGCCACTGAAGAAGAGACGTACAATGGATGCATTTGTATTACTTATCTTTGCTCATTAAAATATCACAAAGCAGAGAATGATTCATTAAATTCCTGCCTGTGTACTCTGTGTCTTAGTTTAGTCTTGGAAACTTCTGGGGCAAAAGAAGCGTTTTCTTCACTATTTCCTTGGCTGGGACTTTTAATTTATGACTCCAGAAGGCAGCAGAAGTGTCTCACAGTCCTGACCGTTTCTCCACAAGAAGAGGAGATAAAGAATGGAATCTAACTGGTTTATGTATGACTGTCTTGATCACACCTACTGAAGTATTCATATAAGGCCTCCAATGTCCCATTTTTAAACTCCTGTTTCACCTACACTGAATACCTCAGAGAATGCATAATTTTACTCCACAGCTTGTCAGAAAAGAACATGTCATCAATGTCATTCCTCTTATAATTTTCAACCAATTAAATGTACTGCTTGCTTTATTATTAAGGTTTTAAAAACCTTTAATCATTCCCAGAAAGATACACCTCCCACTCGGACCTTTCCCTTGCTTTTCAAGTTGTAAAGAAGATTCGCTATTTTCCGTATTTTTATCCATTGTTCTGCCTGAACAAATTTTGCATTACCAAGTCAGGATGTTTGTCCATTACTAAACCTCAGAGTTGACAGTTAAGACAGACAGAGCATCATATTACTAACTGCAGAAGATGTAAAGAAAGATGCTTCTTCGTCATTCTGTATTTAATAATTTTTTTTATTACTATCAACTCTATAATGCTAAAGAAAAAATAACTGTACAAGACAACTAAGGAAACTCACCACTAAAGCACCACATACAATTTAAGTGAAGAGCACATTTTGTTTGAAGACTGGAGCATAAATATTGATAAAAGTTACCATGCAAAGGTTGTTCTCCTATATCAACTATTGATATTTTTCATCCAGATCAGGTAACCTGTGCAACATCCTTCCTAAGCCTGAAGTTAGGAAAATTGTATTTTCTTTTTTAAGGCAGAATGTTAACAAAGATATACGACGTATTATGCTGTAAGAAACAGTCTGACTATGGGCCAACATCAATGTCAAGCCTAAAAAGAAAAGGCTCAGTACCCATCACCACGTACATCAGCAGCACATACCAGTATGTCACTTAGCTACTCGAATCTTTTCTTTTGATCTATTCATTTTAGATGTTTATTGCTCCACTAGTTCCAATGAAGAACTTTATTCAAATAGCTACTAGAAACTACATAATGGAGCAAAGTTAATCATTATATATTTGCAGGATATGATTCTTTCTGAGAAAATCTTGCAAGATGGGAATCACAAACACCTGAAAATTATTTTCATATTGTTCATAATTTATTTTTCATTCCAGTTATTTTCACATATGCCTTCTACGATGGCGATACTCACTGTAGGTATGGCTACAATCTACCATTATGGAGTGCAGCCCAAGACCTCTGAAACTGTCATGCAAAAACCAAAATTCATCAGAGACAAATTTTTTTCCCTTTTCAGCTACCAAGCAGGATTACTTCTATGCCAACATTTAAAAGTTATCTTTGACTAAACTAATCTGCAAAGAGTCTAACAAATGTTTAAACTGAAATAAACAAAAGGAAAAAGGAAACATATAATTTTAATTATACAGCAGTTACTGCAACACTCTGAGACGTGAAAATGTAGCCTTAAAATCAGTATGAGCATTGCATCAGCCCAAGTACATACTTTGCAATTATTATGAACATTTTAACACATCACCATTCAGTTTTAAACTGTCCTTTCAAAGTGATTCAATGCATAATTTGTTTCTTTTCATTTGTAAGCCTATTCTGATTAAAAAGAACAAAAAAAAAAAAAAGAGAAAGGCCCCACCTTCTTTGATAACTTGTGTTTAATGATGTAGGACCTTCATTCAAACTGTTTTTCTTGACATCTTCCTCCCATTTTCTCCTGGTGTAGGAACTGCCACCACGTATTGAGCTAGCAGATGAGTCCCTGTAAAGAAGATTTCAGTTTAGCAAACTCATATTAAAGAGGGTTGTTCTTCACGTGAGCTGAAAAGGAGTTTCAAATTAAAGATTAAAACTCTGGATAGCACACGTAAAATAAACACATCCATGCAGAACAGGAATACAATTACCTTTATGGACAATAATTTTCAAGCTCCTGTGGAAAAATGCTACAGCCAAGCTAACACTGTTAGCAACATAATAGAAAACTGCTGAAGAGGATTTATTCAACATGAAATTAATCATCAGCTTTTATCTGTGACCATTGCTGCCTTTGTTTTTCTCAAAAAAGGAACAAGAAGCTTTTCTGTTTGCTCCCAAAATTATCCAGTGCAATGAAGGGAAAACTACTTGGGTTTTCTAGAAATTTACCTATGGGATTTTTCATTCTTGGGTATTATAAGAAGTTCAAAAGCTGACTAGCCTTTAGAACTCACGATACTGTAGACTAGTGTAAACAGGCCTGCAGTAGCCATTCCTAAGTGGCCTGCCACATATCACTAGCTGCCATTACTTTAGTCATATGGAATTTCCAGCCTGTTGTTGGCAGTTTATAGCAGCAAGAAATAGCCTTGCAAAAATCTACTTAGAAAAACTACCCTGAAAACTCACATTTAAAAAACTGAATTTCTAATAGAAACGCCAGCTCAAGATTTGAAATAAAGTTCAGATAAAAGAAAGAAAGAAAAAAAAAGTGTCTTTCACAAAACTACGCATAAAAGGCAACCAGGTGTGTGAGGGAAAATAAAATGAAATTTTGTAAAGATGTATTTTATGTTTAGATACCTCTGTCCTTCAGAATGTACCTCCTTTTGCACAAAAATGTACGCTAGCACTTCTGTGGCCAGAAACAACTTTAGAAAAGGATCAAGCAGAAGCCAAAGAGAAACACAAATTCTCAGACATCATCTACCACAGAAAGATCCTACTGCACGACAAATTTTTTTTGGAAGGTTTCACTTTGTCAGCACTTTTGCTGTAGCACTGGCTACTTGACTGAGGCTGGATGCCTGAGATTTGTTAATCTAAAAACCCATCTGGGATTCATCTTGAAGTCCTTTCCATTACTCACAGTAGGATGTTAGCTGGATTACACTACATCATCGGTACGCCATACAAGCAGGTGTTCAGAGAGGTAGAACATGAACCCAACAGCAAGCTAAGCAACAAGGACAGAGATCTATGACAAAGGCAGAAGCCTTAATAATTTATTAAGATACTGTAGGGCAGATGGTTAAATTCTACATGTAAAGGTCAGACTAAATGTCAAAAGTCTCTTACAGCTTTAAGTAAGCAAGCAAACTGGGTTGTCTGTCACATCATACACTGGGCAATGAATTGGTGCCTAGATAGGCTGGCATAAAAGGACACTTCATCTCTGATACACCAAGGAATACAGAAAGTTCTCAGGTCAATTGTTTCATCGGCACTGGGACTAAAGAGACTGAAGGCAGTTGGAGGCAGTGAACCCCAGTTCACCCAATGCGTATGAAGAAAATTATGCTATTGCTGATACCTGTTTCCAAGCAGAATTCGTCACCCAGAGACTGAATTTAGGCAACAGTATTCTGCAAGCTAAGAGAAACCGGTATTTATCTCATGTTTGCACTAAAATGAACCATTCTCAAAAGTAGCAACAAAGAAGCTCTTCTTCAGACATAAGGAGAATCATCAGTCCCATGGACAATGATTATAATGGCACATTTTGAGCAATGAGGGGATTTTCAGTTCATGTCCTCCAACATTCAGCTATCTAGGTATGATCCTACAGAAAAAAAGACATTAGGGAGACTTCCAAGTTTTGTGCATGCATTCTATATTAAATCAAGAAAAGGTCCAAGTAAAACCTCAATAAAGGAGAGAAGTGAAAAAGTGGAAGGTTCTGACAATGTAAATATGCCATGAAAGTACCCCAAATCCTAACAGGTAGCAAGCCTATGCACCTAAACTTTTTGTGTCTTTTGCCCCCCTGTACTCGGCACTGGTGAGGCCTCACCTCGCGTGCTGTGTACAGCTCTGGGCCTCTCACCTCAAGAAGGATCTTGAGGTGCTGGAGCGGGTCCAGAGAAGAGGAATGAGGCTGGTGAAGGGACTAGAAGGAAAGTCTTATGAGGAGAGGCTGAGGGAGCTGGGGTTGTTTAGCCTGGAGGAGACTCAGAGGGGACCTTGTCACTCTCTACGACTACCTGAAGGGAGGTTGTAGTCACGTGCCTGTTGGGCTCTTCTCCCAGGCAATTAGTGACAGGATGAGAGGGCATGGCCTGAAGCTGCACCAGGGGAGGTTTTGGTTGGATATCAGGAAACACTTCCTGACAGAGAGGGTGATCAGACGTTGGAATGAACTGCCCAGGGAAGTGGTGGAGTCACTGTCCCTGGATGTGTTTAAAGAAAGGCTAGATGTGGCATTTAGTGCCATGGTCTAGCTGATGTGGCGGTGTTGGGTCATAGGCTAGATCCTAGAGGTCTTTTCCAACCTCAATAATTCTGTCATTCCATGATTCTGTAATATGCTTGGTTCTTTTCAGGCTGTTTATCTCTGTATGTCTGATAACTGCTCCTTTCCCCTTAGACCTCCTGAGTGGATCCTGAAAATGCAAACATCACCTGTTTCCAAATACTGATCCCTGTGATCAGGCTGGGAACATCTTTGGTGCTGAATGGCAGGTTGCCATTTATGCTTATTATATTGCAGTGAAATGTCTCAAGGGTAGTTGTGGAAACTAGGAAGCCATTTCCTCATAAAACTGTTTGGACCCATTGCTGAAGGCACAGGGTATTCTCCTGGATCTATTCATGAAATCGAACACACCACGTGTATAATAACCTGCCAAGGAGAAGCGCAGCTGCTTTACAGGGGAAATGATTCATGTTGTCCTTAAACTGTAATTAAGCTTCAAACAAAATATCTAGGGACATGATGGATACTCCATTTCCTTATTGCTTTAAGGGGTTAATTTCAGACCTGTCTGCAAAGTGTGCTGCAGTTCCAATGAAAGCTCTGGACTTGTGGTAGAGATCAGTGCATGATATAGTGTTATCCAGAGGGTCACATTAGGCAGAGAAGTGTTTCTTTCTTCTTTAACCTGGTGTAAATCCATACATTTTACTGAACTGGTGTGATTTTATTTTGCTAATTTGCCGTTTGGAGATTAGTCCAATTACCCCCACCATTAATGAATGTGCTTACATTTCTGAAAGCTCAGTTGATAAAGTTATGATGTATAAAATAATGCAGCCATGACATTACATAGCATTTTCATTCTGAAATTGTTGGGTTTTGTGGTGCTTGGATAAAAGGAATCAGAATTTAATATCCACACACAGCAGAGAAAAACTTCCTATTTTTATATTTGTACAGCTAGAAGGATATGACACAATACACCTTCCCTCACCCTCCCCCCCTCCTTAATTCTGTTATCTTAACAGCCAAATAGGAATAGTGATTCTATAAACTTATGGTATCCATTTGGTTGCTCAAGAATCTTGCTGCTCTACTACACATTTTCTACCCACCTCTCAATAGTAGGAATCTGTTTTTATTACCAAAATGCTCTATCGAGCACAGGACACTTAATATGTAGGTGGATGAGGTAGGTGTGCTGACAACAGACCATATGTGTCCTTTTATACTGACTAAGGGAATAGAGAACATACCATTAACATTAATGAGAGAAGATGCTAAGATCATGGTTGCATCATCTTGTCTGAGACCATTGCTATAAGCAATAAGCCATAATTTTGCAATGTTGTGGTAAGCTGCACAAGGCATATTTAAGGTTTTAGTGCTGCAAAAACAGGGTCCTTTTTTAAGGGAACAGGAGTACGTAGGGACATAAATTACTTTCTTCTCCTGTCCTTTGGGTTTCTCTGGTTCCTTTGCTTCATAGGGATGTCTATGTAACAGAATCTTTTTACAACCAATGTTATGATTAAAACCTAAAAAATTATTTTCTGCAGATATGGGAGGTATTCACTGCAGCATGCTCACCTGGGAGAAGCAAGACCCTTTTTGACTCAAGCCAGCTCTTGCTCTCTCTCGCTGCTTTTCTTTCTTGCTTTTCAGTTCAGAGAGAACCCTCCATTCTGTGGCTTTTCAACCTGGATATCACACTGACCTCCTTAGTGTCACCACTTTGACTCTGCACGATGAAAGATGGATGGGGAAAGGGTGATGGTGCCAGGTGACTATGGGGTACAGGTGCATGGCATACAGGGTAATTTTTGTAGCTCCTTGCTGATATGTCTGTGGACACAATGGTAATGGGAGACACATGCCTACTTCTCCGTCAGCCACTGGACTGACTTCTCTTCCTTTTTGTACTGGTCTTTGAAATATCTGACTGAACAGGGAGCTTCCTCCAGCTCTGGATGCTGCCCTCCTCTGAGCTCCTTCAGCCCCCTCGTGCTGGATCCATTCTGTCAATCAAGATCTGCTTCCTCCATGGTAAACAACTTTCATCAGTCAGACCTTATTAACGAAAGGGAGGAGGACGACTCTGAGGATAAATAATCTATCAAGACATTGCTTACCGGTGAATTCCCAGCTGCTAGGCTGTGCTCAGGTTTTCACCCAACAGCTAGACCAATCAAATTCAGCATCCACAGTTGCATCTAAATAATTTTTTTTCATATGTAGAAACATTGTGTGTCAGGTGGGGAAGGAGAGAAAAAATTATCTTTTTCCCCTGCCAGCGAGTTTGAGAGGAAAAAGTGGAGTTCTTATCTGAGAAATCTCTTGCTGTTTTAAATAATTAAACCCCTTCTTATCCCATAAAGGTTTACCTCCTCACCTTTCATGTCTGCCTGGGATGGGGAAACCTGCTGTGCTCTGCAGCAGGTGATTATTGAGCCATGCTCAGCAAAAGTTCTGACGAGTGGCAATCACATGGGAACAAGAAATTATTACAAATGACAGTGTAGGCTAAATGCAGTAGTGATATGAAGTCTTTAGAAATCCAAAAGAAAAGTGATCACTCAGTAAATATGTGACACAATTAATTGGTAATCTTTATGTCTATTTTACTTGACTACACTGGTCTTCGAGACCTAAATATTTTGTTTCATTTTAAATATTTCATTTACTTGTATGACATGACACAGTTTTATTCTTCTGATGTGCTTTCTTATCATATCACTCAGAGAACTGCCTTGACTCTTCTCTCTCCTCTTTTCCCTCCTGCTTGCTTTTGCATAATTTTAAAGACATACTTGCTCTTTCTACTTAAAGTGTTTCTGCAGCATATTCAGACCATTTTTGACTCAATGAACAGTTTCTTTTACCTCTGTGATTTCAGAGAGGCTGAACTTGTAGCAGAGTATCATATATATATGTCTAAAAATTAAGATGGGAAGCTGTAGGGAGAAAGCTCTTTGAACTGTCATGCTAAAGTAATTTTATTTTTAAAGCAGATTTGGAGATCTGGCACTCATCATTTCAATGCATTATGCATGCAATGCATTTGCTGATCTGGCTTTGCAAGCAGAGATGTGCATGGGTGGAAGGTGGTGTACATTTGGTGTAACAGCTGTTTTGTTCTAGAGTCCACAGATCTAGAGCTGACTTCAGGACTAAAAGCTCAGAGGAGAAGGGTGATTTTGCTTCCCGCTCCCATTGCCAGTTGCTGGCTTTGAAAGAGCTTCCAGATTCTTATAAAATCACATTCAAAGTTGCATTCAAACCTCTAGTGGGTGTAACTGAAGGTAGCCTTTAGCTGACTACATCTGCCCCATGATGAGTAAGAACAATGGGAAAGGAGTGAAGCACAAGTCAAAGACTATTATTGTGAAGCTCTTTGAGCATATTCTCAGCTACAAAGATGTCATGGAAGTGCATGTCTGCACAACCTTTCTGTGCATGTCAAAGTTAGATCACACTGCTAGTCATTGTAATTCCTCTTCCTGGTCCCAAGGAGGGAGGAGAACCTCTGAACCTCAAAAGTAAAGAGAACCTTACTTTTGAAAGGATGTGCAGCTCTTTCTTGGCTTGAGACAGCTTTGGAAAAGCAAACAGCTTAAGAACAATGGAGTTCTGCACCTCTTTGGGTTCCTTGCGTCCTGATATTGCAACCAAGGCCAGGCTGTTCAAACCAGGTGACAACACAAGCATAAGAACCACTCAGTGTTTGTTGTATCCATGAGAACAGTGATTGCCCTTTGAGTTGCTCAAGAACCTTGTGAAATATTCCCAGAGCTTTCACAGAAGTAATTGTAGTAAAATCACTCATGATGAAGACTCTAAGGGTTTTCCTTTCATTATTATTATTCTTTGATGTTGTTTCCTTTAATTCAAGCATTGGTATTTGGTGTCTCCCTTTTAACAATGGCTTGGCAACACTCGTTTATTTTATTTTCTATTACAAAATTTTCAGTGTTCCAGGTACACAATTGGAAAAGAAGTCAGGTGGCCAAAGATGTAGAGAGACTCTGAAATTTCTAAGTTTCAAGAGAAGTGATGTGCCTAGGACCTACTGTGAATTACCCTATCTGTCTCTGACAGCTAACCTTCAAGGACAAAAGTTAGGTCTCCTTGAAAAGTTTACTTAGTGTTTTCAATTTAGGGACAACATTTTTCAATGAATGGGGACAATGAGAGAGGTGGGACTGTTTAGCCTGAAGAAGTAAAATCTCAGGGGGATCTTATTAATGTATGTAAATACATGAAGGGAGGGTGCAAAAAGGAACCTGGTTCTTTCCAGTGATGCCTCGTGACAGGACCAGAGACAACAGACACAAATTGAAACACTGAAGGTTCCCTCTGAACACCAGAAAACACTTTTTTACAGTGAGGGTGACTGAGCACTGGTACAGGTTGCCCACAGAGATTGCTTGAGCAAGGGAGTTGGAGCAGATGACCTATAGAGGTCCCTTCAAAACTCAACCATTCTGTCATTGTTGTTCTGTGATACTGTTATCACACTTACATGTTACTTACTTGGGAACTTTATTAACATTGTTATTTAGCTAGTCATTCTGGAGAGCTGTAATACTGCTTTTACCAATTATTTGTAAATTTTTATCTAATTCTATTAACTGTTTCAGTTTGAAACCATTTATATTTCACTGGATTTCTATTAATAGAACAGAATTTTGGCTCCTTGCCTCTAGTAAGTCCTGATCCTCCATGTAGTCTGAAAAAACTAACGCTGTTTCTGCAACAATCCAATAGAAAACTAAAAGTTGATAGCACTCACATTGTTCCCAAGAGATGCAGTTTGTATGCAGTTAAAATATCTGGTCTTTTTCACATGTGAGGGGCAAACATGGCTTGCAGTTGTAAATGTAAATCTCCTTTCTGTCAGCCTTGTTATATGGTAAGTTGTTTTATTTTGCTATATAAATTCTAGGGTTTTACATTAGTAAATGTAATTGGACTTTTCCTTTTCTTAGATTTTACATTTTTGGATCAGCAGAAAGACTTTAGTGAAGACATTCCCAGTTCCAGTGTACTATATGTTTTCCCACATTTCGCTAATCCAGGGGTATTCATAGCTGGAACCTTGAGCACTGGGGATGGTGAGGGACTCAGCAAGGCAAGGTGCTGAGGGACTTAAACTGCACACCAACCTACCCTGGAGAAAGAGACAAAAATGGGGTAGACCACCAGAACCAAATTTACATCAAATTAAAAAAATTCACTGACTGGTAGACATAGTCTGTCCATAGGTAGCAAGTCAGAAAAGAAATAGTGCTGGACCAATAGTGTGCTCTGTTTTTTATGGCTTGCAGTGATTTTACATGTTGCTTTTACACACAAAGGACTGTATTTGGTGTTTTAACCCCATGCAACAGCACAACATATCTGTTCATTCCTTGCAATGGTGGAATTACCATGATACAGACTTTCTAGTGCTCTTCCTTGACTGCCATCAGTCCTACCTGCTCCAAAGGGAAATGTTTGAAGTCACATAGACCATAATAATCAGAGGAACCACTCATATGACCTATTTCTTAACCACTGCCTTAATGTAGTACTATTTCTGTGGCCAGAAACCTTGATGGCAAGCATCCCACAGCAATCTTGAGTTGAGAAAGTTGTCTGCTATTTTTGGTATTAAGCCACTTAATCAGGAAGAGAGCAGCACTATCTGAGGAGAGGTATGGGAGGTATGGGTCCTGGACTATGGCAGGTCAATGCTCCTGGGGAGCCATGCTGACAGGTAACATTGTCAGGAATTTAAACATGGGAAGGAAAATAGTTCTTTTGTACAGATGCTTTTCAAGGAATTGAGTGAATTAAGCAAGCACACACACAGACTGAGGAACAGATCTGGAGACTCCTTTTTATGGGAGGCTGTCTTTCTATCACACTAATTCACCCTCTGTCTCTGACTACAGTGTAAATGAATAGCAACCATGATCATAACTGTCCTCTGAGCCAGCAGTGGAGAGGGGAAGTGCAAACACTCCTGCATTTCCATAGCTGTTTTAACTGGATGGTTTTAGGGATACACCAAAGGAGGGTGGGAGGAACGATGGAGTCTTCCATGGCCTCTTCTCTTCCCTCCTTCCTCTCTTTATGTTCTTCATAAGGATTGGATGGCTATATGATTTAAGAGAGGAACTGAGCAGACATTCAGCTTTTTTTCACATAAATAATACACTCATCCATATGTATAGCTTCAGCTGGTAATCCCAAGGTACGATTAGGGCACAGAACAGGGCAGGAAGGAGGGAGTTCGGTGTCTTGCAGTGCTGTGAAACAAAATACTTATGCTTTCTTGTGACCCTCACTAGAGATTTATGGCTTTGGCTTCAGCAGAAACAGACACTCACTTTAAAAGTCATAATATCTTCCTTCAGATAAAGTTTCAAGCTCCAGTACTTGGTAGAAAGCCCTTCACCTGGTGTTCCCATATCTTTGTAGTGATATGAGTAGGAAAAAAAGGGTAATTAAATTTGTCATAATTGTTTTTTCTCTAATAAAGGAGATGGAAAAAATCTTTATGGATTCAAAAGTGCTTTTTTGCCTGCTTTAGAAACAGATCTTGTCATATTAACTACACTTTAATTATAAGTTGTACATAGTCTGAGGCAAACTGAGGGAATGATCACTGCGGAGTATCCTTGGATAAGTATACTTTATTTGCTCATTTTACAGGATGAAGAAGAGCAGTGAAAAGATGATAGTATTTTCTTGGCAGCTCCATAACCTACTTTTTTTGAATCAGCTGCTTCAAGGGATGAGGACTATCACTGACGCAGTGATCCACATGAAGTATCTGGACTCTCAAACTTTCCTTCCTTCCTTCCTTCCTTCCTTCCTTCCTTCCTTCCTTCCTTCCTTCCTTCCTTCCTCCGTCCCTCTCTCTTGCCCTTCTTGCTCTTCCCCTCGCTGTTCTCGTCGTCCTCTCACTCG
>WTSP01007030.1:0-41272 GCA_025331215.1 Actenoides lindsayi | reverse complement strand
CCTGCTCTGGCAGGGGGGTTGGACTAGAGGATCTTTCGAGGTCCCTTCCAACCCTTAGCATTCTGTGATTCTGTGAAAGGCAGCACATCCCTCACCAATGAAGTGAGAATGGCCATTTCCCAGTCTTCCTTCAGCCACTCCAACTAGGCCCCCATTCTGCGATCCCCACCAAAAAATTACTGGTAATCCTCTCAAATTATTAGTGAAAGAGCAATACTGAGTATAAGCCAAATTATTCAATAGCCAACTATTTTAAAGATACCTTTTAAGCCTGGTAATGAAATACAGATTTGTTGTTACATTATTTGGTAACAGGTGACCATGTCCTGAGAAAGTTTATGTATTTGTTTATCTTCATTTACAGTAAGAATAGTTTCAGTAAAGCAATAACAGGGTTCAGATGGTGCATGAAGTCACCCTGGTGCCTACAGGGTTGCAGCTTTTATTAGGAAGCCTTGCCACTACCAAGGGAAAGCAGAGCCATCGCTTCAGAGGTGTAGGTAACAAGGCTCTGCATCACATACAGAAAGGCAACAGATACGGTAAACAAGGCCAAGAGAACGATGACGAGTTTGTAAGGCATAGCTGAGCAGAAGCCAGTACTAAAATAGTCCTAAAAATCAGAAGGTTTTGTTGTTTTTTAAAAAAATTACTTTCCAAACAAATGGTACCTCAATCTAACTATTAAATAAAACTTACGCCTTCAATTATGGATGTATTTGACATTTCAGTTTCCCTGATACCATATGTAAACTTTGCCCATGCACCAGCATATTGTTGTATGTAGGTAGACATGGGTAGTTTAAAAGTCATCCATATCTTTGAAAAAAAAAAAAAAAGCAAACTAAAACCCACAAATAATTGCTTGTATTTTATCTTTATTAAGTAGGTGTTACCTTCATCTTGGAATTTCATCTTTCTAAAGCAAGTAAACATAATTTAACTTTTATTTCCACAGCTGATACTGAATTGATAGAGCTACATGTATGCAACGAAAAACAAAATGCATCTGTGTAATAAACAGTCCAGAACCATGCCCTTTGATACCAGGTCCAGAAAAAGGTATTTTTTGCAAACTTGTATGCAGTGGAAAACTAAAAACACGTAGGACTCATACTGTCACCTACTTACAAAACCTTTTGGTATAGCACTTAAATTTGTGTCTTTTGTAATTAACTTACTGCAAAATGGCCATGTTCAACAGGCAGATGAAGAAGAATAATTCAGAAAATCCAATGATAATTTATATAATATTCTGGTAGGTACTTATTCAAAATGCAAATAAACAAGAAGGAAACAGCAGCTTGATCCATATCATGCTTTTTGTTGGACCTAAAGCTTTCAAGTGTTGATACTGCAGCTAAAGGTACCTCCTTTAGACACTCTTGTGCTCTAAGTATAGAGAATTGCAAGCATTCCAGGAATAGTAGGAATGACAAGAGCAGGAAAATAAAATAATTCCTGATATTTCCCTGACAAACTTCATGCAGGCTGGGCAAGACTGGCAGAAAAAGTCTGCTTTGTGTTACTTTTGTTTTATGAAGGCAAAAATGCTTCCATTTGAAATTTGTCTTTCAGGAATCAGTGCTTTCTATTCCTCAAGAGCGATACAGACTGAAATTAACAACCTTGAAAAAAAGCATAAACCAGTTACTTTCTATAATTATTATGAAGGCCAGATTCTCCCCCATCACTTTATGAAAAATACTTTTCAATACCTTTCACAAAGATTCAGAATCTCAGTATCTCTGAGACAATAAATAGCAAAACCAAGCTCAGGAACTGGAAGTTAAAAATTGTATCTAGCAACTTGGCCTACAATGTGAATTTAAAAAACAAACAAAACCCCCAACAAAACAAAAACAACCACAAAACCCCACATCTTGGGGTTTTTTGTCTGTGTGTGTCTAAGTCTATATAGAGACACAAAGGTAAATGGAGAGGAAGACACCTCTCTCAGGCAACACTTCCATGCAAACTTAAGTCTTATTTGTGAATTTAGAACTTCAGAATCTGGAACATGCTCAAACTTTGGCTTTATTAAATTTTGATAGCTGCAGACAACAAAGTATGCTGCAGGTAACATTATAATATTATTTATCTCAGCAACAGAGAGAGGGGTGTATGCTTACATTCGAACCTTGTCCCAGTTCACAGTATCTGGAAACAAGTTTGAGAAGTCGTTAAGGATATAATTAACTTTAAGTACTCGAACCTGAAGGTCACCAGAATTGTGGCAAACACAAGGGAGGCCACTGAATTGATCCCAGTTCATTCAAAATTGCTTACTGAGCATACTGGAGGCTCACCAGTGAAAACAAGAGGTCCCTACCAACTATTAAGAAGACAGGACAGAAGTCTCTAACTCCTAAATTGTGAGGAGAAGGACCATCCTAAAAAAATCTCTTTCTGAATAGAGGTTCAAAGTATTGTACATATATTTAAAATAAAAACACTTAGTGTGGCCTTCCAGGGAAACATGGCTTAATTGCTAGCAGGGGCACCAACCTACCCAGACTCCTAACAGCTTTTAACTAGCAAATTTGGCTAAAACCAGCTGGGTTTTTTTAAATCAATAGATGGTGGAGTTCAAATTAATTCCTTGAGTTTCATAAATGAATGATAATAGCAAGACAAAGACAGAAGAGATGTCACTGTGTTCATGTAGCTGTGCAAGCTGTCATTTGAAAAAACAATGAAAAAAAAATAACCTGGTCCACAGTCCACAGTATGTAAAAAGAAATCAAAACCACACACATCTTTGGAATATGTATTTGAATGGCCTTCTTTTAAAATTCCTTTCAGAATTGTTTCACTGTTGGGGGTTTTTTTGTTTGTTTGGTTTTTGTTTGTTGGTTGGGTTTTTTTGTCATTTTGTGGGGGGGGTTTTTTGTTGTTGCTGTTTGTTTTGGCTTTTTAATATCAAGTAGTGACACACTTTTACAAGTATAGTTTTGCAAATCATTCAAATTACTAATAGAAAGACATCCATAATAAATCTGGCCAAACAATGAGACTTTCAATAGACATTTAGCAAATAAAAATGTAAAATTTTATCACTGTTTCCATTTTATTAATTTTTTATTAAGTTTAAGTACAATAAATTAGTTAACATCTGGTTCTTTCCAGATCTTCTGTTGGTTAGACAGCATAGGAATATTTCTTTAAATATTTTCTCACTGCAGAAGAATTTCACTTCAAATTTAAACTCTTAACAATGTTATTACCTCTAAAGTAGAAAAGTCACCCTAAGCTCCCCAGCTTCTCAAAAGTGATTTGGGGCTTTTTTTAATTATTTTTAAATTTGCAGCAAAAATAAAGCCCAGCTAAGCAAAGATATACCTACCTGCAATATACAATATATCAAGAGATAAAATTACAGCTTCTGTATGATTCTTGAAATTTTAAGGTGCACTTCGCAAAATAACAGTAAGGAAATGCCTAGCCTTTTTCTTTTTAAAAAAATAAATCTTAAACAATACAAACTTGAAGCAAATACGATAGCATTAGAATAGCACTGTGCTAAATTCTGTTGTGGTACACAGCACGCCTATGCCCTGCGTCAGTGGGCAAGTTTCAAGGAAAATGTACAGCTGGTTGAACCCAAGTGAACTGCCAGTACCCAGCTGCCCCTCAGATACTCTCATGCACCCTAGACACAGTCACGCTCCCTTTCAAACACATCATTCAACACCCGTATAAATGTAATGATAAAAAGTCACAGTTTTGCTGTTTGTGAAATACATGTCGTGACCCTGGTAAGCGTTTGGTGGAGGGCGTTAAAATGCGTGCAGCACAGGGCAGATGGCTGGCAGGTCTTGCAAGGCACGGGGAAGCCCTGCTTGCCTGGGCAGGGGGCACCCTGCACAGCACACCAGGGGATCTCCTCACCCTCTCCACAGACAGCTTACAGATCATTTCCCTTGTCCTCCTTTCTCCACAGCTGACATACTCCTGCAGTTATCTTTTCTCCTGAAGCTACGATTTACAGATGAAGGCTCCATGTTCAATATCGTAACCAAAACTGTACAAATTCAACTGGGCCAAGAATACTTTCTGCTGCATGACTTTAAGACCGATGCAGAATAAATCAAATGACTTGAAAAACAATTAAGTCAAACTCATAGGGATGTCTTACGCAGGCACCCTGCAAAACACCATCCCACGCTGTCAGTTGCTGCTGTGCCTCAACCTTCTGCCTCTAAATGTTGAGAGCTGAATAGAGACTGACATAACAAGACATACTTCTGTGATGGCATTTAAATGAAAATAGTGATAAAACTCAGACACTTTTAAGGTTATGTTTCTTTGCAAAGTCCAGGAGATTTTCACTGACATCCTTCTCTCTTGCAAAAAAAATGCTGTAGCACTTTCTGTATAGGAATGCTCCCTCCATGAACAGTATCATCAGCCAGCACCTACATAAAACACTAAGTTAAATAAGGCCAATTAGGATTATTTTGCAAAACTAGATAAATATTTCTCCTGAAATATGTGAATGATGATTTTAAGAGAGTTGGTATCAACAAGAGATCTGAGGTAAATCTGATTTCCTCTTGCAGAACACAAAAGCTGAGAATTTCAGATAGCTAGAGATGTTTAAAAAAAAATGAATAAAAAAATAGTTGACAAACAAATGGCAAAATGACTTTAAGCAAACGGGAAGGTATATTTCTTTCCAATTTTCACCGGTCTAATCCAGATTTCAGCATATGTGTTTTTCTAAATTATGGACCAGTTTGAAAAGACATTTTTATAACTTCAGTATGCAAGAGCTCCTCCAGATAGCAGCAAATCCTGCTTCTGATTCTCCCTCATGAAGCTGTTATGAAAGGCATGTTGGACAGACACGCTTCTTTGCTTCAGAACTGTCAAATAATCCCAAAGCTATCAAAGCAGCATGCCACAGAGATGAGAAAAAACCTTCCCCCTATGCATACAGCACTTTCTATCAATTCTAAATACTGTACCTATATGAAAAACATTTATGTTTACAAAACCAACACTCCACAAGGCACCAACACGCTACTGAGCCCAGCACATAGTTAATTGTCCCTAGCCTCCACTGCAGCTTGCATGCCCAAGGAAGGGCAGTAACTACAATCACATCTGTTTTCCTTCATGGTATGCAGGAGCATAGAAGTAACAGTGTAGATAACAGTATCTGGTTAGTCTTAGTTCTCCTGTGTTCCAAGAAACCTCTGAAAAAAGCCAGCAAGAACCTCTAGAAATATTTGTACATAGACGACCATCTAACATTAACAAAGATGGAACAGGAAAAATTCCTACTTGCAGCACATGAAAAGCAACTTAAGCCTTCATATTTTACCACATCCATATAAAGGAAAGACATAGGAAAGGCAGAGGAATGTTTAGGTCAAAGTAAATAATGACTGAGAAGAGGAAATGTGAAGAAAGCTATGTAGGGAAACGTGCTAGAACCTGTTTAAAAAAAACAAAAACCAAACCAAAACAAAAAAACAACAAACAAAACCAATCAACCAAACAAAAAAAACCCCAAAACCACAAACAAACAAACCAACCACACAAGGATAGGACACAAAAAACTAAACCCAAAACAAAACACACAAAACCCAAACCGTAGACTGGTAATGCCAGGATGAATAGGAATACAGGGCAAAAACTTCAGCAGGAAAGAAATAAAGTGAGAAAAAAGTTTTAAAGTATGTATCAAATGTTAATTTCACTATATGTTTTGTGAAAAAGTGTTTCTCTCCTTTACTTTGAAGTCTGCAATTCTGCACCCTATAGTGCAAAAATGAAGGTTGAGTTTGAAAAATATCTTGTTGCAGCTGCAGAAGAATAGAGTAGCCTAGTTCACAATCACAACTCCCTCTGTGCTCTGGATGCTTTCTGCTAGCAAGTCTCCACGTATTTGTGGTGATTTATGGAAATATCATTGAGGTGAATACTTGGGATTGAGTTACAGTGGTTGAAAAGAAGAGGTAACTACAGCATGGAGGCAGAAAAGGAGGAGGAAGAATGAAAAACATGCCGCTACCCACCTTCCTCCACTAATTCCTCACCACCAAGAAGTGATCAGACCATTAGCTCACCATCCTTCCTGTCTTGTGCCAAGAGTAGCATTGCTATATTTGACTACAGTATCACCACATACTCTCATTTTTAACTGCAGCTTTCTATTTCAGTGGAAGTTCTAAGTACAGACCTAACTTAACCACCTTATTTTTTTTCAACAGCCACGCTGGTATTTATATCAGAAAAATTTAATGCACGATGAATTCTTTTACTGCGCTCGAACAGATATTATCATAGATACAATAACTACATCACAGAACTTCTCGTTTGTAATTATATTATGCAATTATATAGTGACCAAATCTCTCTATGAAGTAACATTACTATTACAGTGCAGCTTTTACTATCACCCGGTAGTAGTGAACTCAGTCTGACCCCTTGTTAGGTATCAGCAATCTGCAATTCATAGTAGTTGTTTACCTGTCCAGTCCACTTTGAACTTCCTTGAAAGCACATTTCTTCCAAAACAAACTCTTACTCTTTATTCAAATTTGATAAGCAATACCTCATCTGTAATCAAGAGGTTTCAAGTAATTCCTTTTTTATACTTTTTTTCCAGTCATACCCGCTGTTTACAAAAAACCCTACATTTTTGTGTCTTACTATCTGAGCTTCATCCAAATAACTCACTGTCATCAATGCGCAGCAGCCTTGTATCTCTAGATACACCACACTATATTTACTTGGATTTCAGAAGACTTCAAGCAGCTTTTACCCTGCCTCAGTCAGGAACAAGACTAGAAATATAAGCAGAGATTAGGATCATTTACACAAAATGATGTAGTTTAGGATACCTAACAAAAGACATAGCTGTAAAAAAGGATAAGTAGGTCATAAGTTGCTTTAGTGTCATTAGGAAGTCTACTGTACGTGGCAGAATAGGGTCAAGCTCACAGCAGAGAAAAACACTCAAGTAAAAGCTGAAAGAAAATAAAACCTGAGATGCACAGAAGTAACTATCTACAAGATGTCCATGTTTTCTCCTAGAACACAACACTCTAAACCAACATTATTGTGAATTAAATTATTTTCGTATCAGACAACTGAATAAATACTATAGTCAATATTTAACGGCACTAACAATTCCATAGATTCCACGGTCCAAGAAGAATCTATCACCACCTCTCTCTAAAACAGCAGGTTTGCATTAGTTGATGAGGCCCTCACAAGTGACAGCAGGCCATACTTACCAAGCACTTGCTCAATTCAAAACCTGGTTGCTCATGTATCTAGAGCTGCTCTCCCATGATCCAGTCATACCTAGAAAATAGGAGTCGATCGGTGGCAATGGGCAGTGACAAGCCATCATCCAGGCAGGACCTGACGTGTTGTTTCTCAGGAATCTACCAGAGCTCCCAGACTTCTATGTGTACCACACATCCATATGTCTTCTCTTCCACAGGTATCACATTCAGCTTCCAAATTCATAGGTAAGATATTTAAATTGTTCTTGAGACACCAGTAAAGCCAATGCTCTGTGACAAATAATTAAGATCTTTCCTAGGCACATCACTTCTTAAAGCAGGATGATTTTTTAGATATTAACTTCATTTTCAAATTCTTTTTCGGCAAAAAATTAGAGTGCTCTGAGCTTTACACTGGGCATCAGTCCCTTGACATTTCATTAGATACAATGAACTGCTAAATCATATGGAAAGCAAAAAGATAATTTCTGCTAAATCATATGTCCCTGAAGAAGATAACTCTGAACTTAAAACTCTAGTAGATTTACCTTTAGAAGAACAGTACATACTAACAAATACATAGGGTCAACAAGTGGAGATGCACACAGCAAGCCAATCTGAAGAAGGCAGCTGTAGAGCATGCACTGTCTTTGTGCATCTCAGAGTGACCAGCTCTCCTTGACTCCCTCACCTGAATGAACAGGTATCGAATCAGTTCAGTCCTCTAATTTCATCTACCAACCATATCTTACTGTGTATTTCTGCCAGCTGGTTTTTTATCCAAACATCAAATCACAGCTACGCAGATTAAACTCTATCACATAATGGTATGATTTTAAAAAGGGAATTTCATCATCAACTTAACTTCTCTTTCATTATTCTTAAGATGTACATACATGCAGCAAAACCACGTTGAAAACAGTACACTGCCACAGTAAGTTTTCACAAAAGAAAATGCTAACTCATACTGGCTCACTCATCTTCTTCATGTTTCTCCGTTATTTTCTCCAATGGAATTTATCCTTGCAGGTATCTAATACAAGTTTGGAGAAGGAGGACTTTTATGTTGCTGATAAAGAATGAGCATGGTGCTTTGATTTTGGGAGGGGGCAGAAACTACCATACTAGAATGTTTTATCTCCCATTTATTTTTTTTTCCCTAATCTGTTCTTCTGGAAAGAAAAAAAGGCAGCAAATAGAAATGAATTAACTGAAACAGTAATCCAAAGCCTGCAGCAAACTTTTCACAACTCTCAAAAAAACCCACCGCATCTTTCCCAATGTCAACCGGTAAGAAGCCAGTCGTTCTTCTCCAAGAGCTGTTTTTCTTTGGCTAGGAATAAATCTTCCCCTCTATTTACTTTGTTACATGGCTTGTTTTATAATATATCCTTCTGAAGTCCTCTTCTCATTTTCTGAGTGTAATGTATTAAGTTTCATCTTTAGTCCTTTTTCCTTTTAATTCTGCTCCTCTAGTTAACATGTCCTTGTGTCATTTAAAGTAACATCTTCAATCCTGACACAAACGTTCATTCACCTTGTAACATCTCTATCAGACCAAACCTCGTATCAGTTTGCATAATCAGTTTGCATGTGGTTTACATCAGACCATCGATTTCACCTTGTCATTCACAAATCCAAACTTCTGAATATCGTTCAAAGATCCATTTCTGAATGTATCACAAGTAACATCACTTCATACTCAGCTAGTTAAAACCATAACTGGGAACAAAGCTAAAAGATATGGGAGCCATCCTTGACATTTTTATCAGTCTACTTTACCTACATAATGTCTTTCTCTTCTAGGATTATAATGGGTTACAGCAAAATAGTTTAGATTAAAAACACTCCAGTAAGTAATAGTTCTGGATGATCATAATATTAAAACTTAAGAGACAAATGGATTAGAAACAACTGCTCTGAAACATATTTTAAGGCGCCACTATCCTTGAATACCATGGAAGAACACCGCACGGTACTAGCTGGTTCGGAGTCATGAGGTGGGAGGTGAAGGAAAGGACTCCACCTCAGCACAGGCAGCTCTCCATTGCCAGGCTTCTGATCAGAGATACAAGCTAGGTCTGCAAAGCAGCCCAGACTGTTTTGGTTTGCTTTGGTTTTCTACCTGCATATTTATGCCAACTTCTGCTAGCAAGCCAGATCAGCCCACTGTTAAAAAAAGAGAACAAACCTTCCAAACCCCCTGAAGGCCAGTCTTAGGCTAGTAGTTCCCACATAGTTGTGTGATCATTAGATAATGCAAGAGAGGGTGTAGGAGGCTGTGGAGAAGGAAAAACCAAGGAGAGAAGGGAATGACTGCCTATTTCTGCAGGAGTCTCAGGTTAGAACACATTAAGCATATTGTGAAACTGCACTGAATTCCCTTCACAGGCTTTTGCCAGCTGAGCACTGGTCCATCCTTGTGCCACAGGCAGGCATCGCTACCACCCAGCACCCACAGCAATCCCCCCCAAGGCAATCAGAGCTGTAAGGAAACCACCTATCACCGAGCACCTATGTATTTAACTACAGGTTTGCAGGGCTGTCTCTCACTCCTTATACTAGACAATGATCATTCATTTAGTCTTAATGGACTGTTACTAAAATAGAAAGATCCTGGGACAATGGCTTGCTGAGGTTTCAGCAAACTAGTTTGGCTGGGTTCACTTTCAGGTGTCTGGAGTCTGGAAAAACAGAAGGGCGTCAGCAGCAAGGCAGTGGTTACACACAAGCCTGTTTTAAATACATGGGGAAGGAGGGCATACAGCAGGGGAAACTCTGGGCAGGAAAGCAAGTGTAGAGCAGCAGAGTTGCTCAAGCTGCTATTCTCTTCCTAAGTGAACTGAGTGAGGAGTCTCTGACCTTAAGAAGTTATTCTGTTTCTAACTGTAACCACATGCTTCAGCCTTCAAAACCTGTAAAATAAAGGTGTACTCTGAGACTACACTAAGTCTTAGGTTCTGCATCTGTAACAACATGCATCAAACGTGCCTCACAATCATAAAAGCAACCCTACTGAGTTAGATCAAACATCCATTTAACATCTAGCCTGTCTCCAGAAGTGAGCATGTCTTCAAGGAGAATAAAGATCTGGCAAATAGATGCTACTTTTCCTGTAGTCCATTTCCAGTCTCCCAAAGACTTCCATGGATTTTTCTGAACCAGATTCTATTTGTATGTATGTATGTGTTCTGCATTTGGTTTTTATTACGTATACACCCCCAGCAGATTTCTTGAACCCATGAAAAAAAAACATTTGGCAAACTGTTACTCAGATGTAGTACCCACTGAATGAAGGTATAAAAATCCTATTCTTCCCTCAGGAAACATCTCCCTCCCTGCTGTGTTTTTGTTTGTTTGATTTGGTTTTGTTTCTTTGTTTTGTTTGTTGTTGTTGTTTTATTTTTTGTAGTGTTTGTTTGTTTGTTTCACAAAAGTATATCTGTCACTAACTTTGAAGTTAGTTTTGAAAAATGCTTTTCTTATATGCGCTGGAAGATGCACCTTCTTTCAGACCAGGAAAAATGAAAACACACTCGTATTTAAGTAGTAAAACTATACTGTAGCCTCTAAATACTTGCAAACAAGCTTATTTGCTTTATTTCACCTGAAGTGGGCTTCTACAAGACTAACATTTCTTAAACTGAAAGAAGACAGAAAGAATATTCAAGAGAAGGCAGCTGTTCCAAGGGAGCAGGAAACTGAAATGTGACAGAAGATACTGCTGGGACACTGGTGAACACAGTGGAGAATAACAGGAACTACACCTGCCACAAGAAGACCACTGGCCAGGCAGTGCAGTCGACAAAAGCAAAATAAAAATCCCAAGGAGTAGCACCCAGACCACAAATTCACTTAGCCCATTATCAATTAGCATGGGATAAGCACTAAAATATGGATGTGAAGCGGTGGCTTGAGATATCCAGAGTTTCTTTGGAGAAGCTCCCTGCCACCTACATATCCTGCCTGTACTTCTCCCAGACTTCCAGCACGTAGGTGTACTCGTGAGTAGCAGCAGGTGCTACTTAAGAAGAATGTGTACACTGAGAATGAGCGGATCAGGTGTTCAATAAAAGCACAGCGAGATGGG
The DNA here is from genome assembly GCA_025331215.1 of Actenoides lindsayi. NCBI lineage: Eukaryota > Metazoa > Chordata > Aves > Coraciiformes > Alcedinidae > Actenoides > Actenoides lindsayi. Next base: position 29,938 of record WTSP01007030.1, on the reverse strand, counting down.
AAGGTTCCTGCCTTGATCAAACAGGCAGGCACCACTCTGTATTAACCCAGAAATGGGTCTTAGTAAAAAGTGGATGGGACTCACAGAAAGAACACTCCAGATATAATCCTCTAGGAGTCAAATGAGCATCCGGAGAAGAAAAACCATGATAAAGATTGTACTATGAAGGTTTGTAACAATTAAACTCTTTTTTTTTTTTATTTTTATTTTGAAAGCAGACCCAAGCTTTCACACGCTATTAACAGATCTGTGAGCTCCAACACACCCCATTTCAGTTACACTTCATAGACTCTAATCCTAGTGATGAATCATGCAAGAGTTATGACACAACGTTAACAGAACTGCTTTCCTTCCCCCTTTTTTAAGCCTAGAAACTGATGTACATACAGACCTGAAGAATGTTAAGGTTGAAAGTTGAACATAGTCATGTGCAGAGAACACGGTGCTACAAAGTCCCTAAATTAGATTCTAAACATAGAAATGCATTTCTGCACAGCACAGAAAGATGACAAGCTCTTAGCTGTAATCTTTTCAGAACTCTATATATAATTCCATAATTTACCCAAATTAAAAGCTACCTTCCATGAAACAGAAAGTTTTGTGCTGAAAATGAAACATACCCAATTCAGCCACAGACACATTCTCATGCTTTCCAAGAAAGACGCTGCCTCACTAAAGCAGATGCTATACAGCCAAATAAAAGCCAAATTTGAAAATAAAAACCAAGTAACAGTTTTCAGTGACACTGTAGATTTCAAATACTCAAGTCAATAGTGAAAAACTGTAATGCAGACAAGGGACATGGCTCCTTCTTCCCTGATCATCTGCCTACATTAGGCTGCACTGCTAAACCAAGAACATTTATTCAACTTTTTCCTACTGTGGAAAAAAAGGCACGTGTTTTACCTCCACTAAACCGAAGAAAGCCTTATATTATCTTAGTTTGTAAGGAAATTCTTGTCATAGTATAGCCAAAAAGTAAACACTTCCAGCATACATGCGAGGCAGATTACAGCATCAAACATCTGCATAATGTAGAAAGGCAGAGTACAGAAGTCAGCAGTCACACAGTGTCCCAGTTCTAAAAAGGACATACAAAGCACTTCACTCTGTGAACACACACACACACACACACAAAAATTTCCCAGTAGAAACAATACACAGGAGTCTCCAGAATTTTTCCTTTCCCTTGAAATTCAAGAAAGTAAACCTCAAACTCACAGAACAGAACATCAAGAAACGATCCCCTAAAGCTACAATTTCCATCTTTTGCCACTGTAATTAGTACAGTAACATAATTACATGATAAAATACTCCTCTATATTTTATCCAAGTCTTACACTGGATGAGACATCCCACTGAGTTTAGCAGAATTAATGACATTTGTGTCTAGTAAGACACTACTTTGCTTCTTCACTACAAAAACAGTGTGCTGAACAACATATGCTACACATTTTCTCAAATCAGTCATTACTTCAGGTTAAAACAGACACCTTCTGGAAAAATTTCACTTCAGCATATCTTCAGTGGCCCTTAACAGGCTTCAAGAATAACAACAAAACCACTCCTGGAATTCAGTACTGAATAAGCTTTAACTAATACCTTAACAGGCATCTAACTTCAAGTGTAAGCTTTTGCTCCACAGCCAAAACAATCAGCAAAATTCACCACTTTACACCACACCTGAAAAACACAAGTTTCAAGGCTGCAAATACAATTGCAAAATTAATCTCCACAGAGTTATGCCGGCATAATGTTTCAGACTACTAATAAAATGTAAATTTGAACTTTCTCCCTGTACCTCTCCTAACAACCATTCTACAGGAGAAAATAATTCTAAAAAAATCATCTGACAGTCATGAAGTCTAAAATGTTTACATCTTACAGCTACCTAAGGTACAACGTAAGAAAGCTAGAAAGAGACAACGCAACGCACACATAGCCATGCACGAAGCACACTCCACAGTCAAAACACAATAAAAAAGCATTCTCTCTCGCTACACGCTCCAGAGGCAACTAAAATACAATTTATGTGTGCCATCTGCTTCTAGTGCCTCTCTAACAATGTATTAGGAAAATACATGCATTTGAAAAATAGAGGAAAAAGTCTTACTCTGCTATATCAAGATATCCACAGGAAGCAGCTGCGTGTAGAGGTATCCAGCCTTCATTATCTGGTTGATTAATATTTGCTCCATTTTCCACCAGAAATTTCACCATATCTACGTTATCATCTATACAAGCCTATAAAGAAAGAAAGATTTAAGAAATAAGTTCATGTTAAAGCTGTTCTACAATACTGTGCATCTTTAAGCAATACCCTCAGGAAAAAGGTAAGTATTTTCAGGTTTGATGAGGGGGTAGGGTTTATTTGTTGGGGTTTGAGAGCAAGACAGGAAGGATTTAAGAGAAAAGAAGCAGGTGCTACAGATTTGCAAAAAATTCTTAAATAAACAAATTCAAACAGAGTTTAACAAACCAAGAAATATGATTTTCTTTGGTAAATTTGTTCCGGTTTTCTGAGAAGCCATTTACAATCCCCGCTGCAACTCTCTTCTCCGGGACAAGGTTGTTCCCTTTATACAGACCCCAGGCCCTCGCTCCATCCCAGACCTAGCTCTGTACTCGAGTGGATGTTACAGTTGAGTAACAGCTACACCATGAAGTAGAATTGTTGTGACCAAGAGATGGGGAGCAGTTTGGAAAACAATACCATAAGGTGGTTTTAGTAATAATGTCGTTGAGACTACGGAGTATGGATGGAGATGCTATGTTGCATTTCAACACCCCCCTGCTGTTTTCTACTGCAGCATATTATTCTATACTCCCAAACACCTTTTAACAGTCTATCAATCACTGCCGTTTATAAACCTACTTAAGTATCAATTTGGCACATTGTAAAAATACTATCATTTGTGCACATCTCTTAATTGCCAAGCAAACAGTGCTGTTGCCCAGTTGCAGAACTACTGCCATTCTCCAGATCTCCATCTTCACTGGCTCCTATTTTGCCTTTCTTCTCCGTGGCTGAGTATTTTTCTCACAGGGTGCTCACTCAGTGAGTTTTCTTGCCAACTTCCATACTGCTGCCCTTAAAAGGGCAGACCAACAGAGAGAAAAGTCCCTCTGCATTTCAGGACAGCAAGGACTCAAAACAGCTAGACCCCACAAGACTGCTATTAATTTTTTAGCTTAATAAATCAACAATACTACATAACCAAAGGGTGAAGTGAGTACTTTTATTGCTGGGCTCCTAAAGCCTTCTAGAGAATTATGCCTCTAATTAAATGCAATTAAGGTATAAATTTCACTTTTCAGAATACTTCAACAGCAATAAAGACCGAAAACTATATACTGCTTTATTATGACAAACCTCCTCAGATTTCCTTATTTAAGCAATTGTGCCTTCCAAGATGAATCCCAAAGTGTTCCTCTATGCTTCACTGCGAGGTAACAGCTATACCATGAGGGAGATGTGCTGCTGCTCCATTTAACCAGACAAACAAAACCAGCAACAAATTATTCCTTTTTGACCCCACTTGCCTTAGCAGTTAGGTACAAACTTAAGGCTTTTGTTTAGAACGTAGAACTGAACTGTTTTAACAACGAGTCACATCTGGACTTGTTCATCCATAAACTTGCTGGTAGACTGCAGCCAGACTGCAGTACACTGCTTTCATTATTTGTTTTACAATTAAAAACCAAAACTCATTTTTGAGTGGAAACAGTCACAAACCTTCCAGCTTTTTCGGGTATTCTTGAAAACTGCCTTCCCAAAGGATTTTTTAAAATTATCTTTTTAATCATATCCATCTCTAAAATCAGCACAAAATATACTAATTTATGAACATACTCCAACAATAAAGACTACAAATTCCTTCCTTGGGCATTTTGTCTTAATTTTCTTCTGCTTATCATCAGCGTACAATGCTTAAATGCTAGGAACAAGCTGAAAGAATCATCTCTCTTTGCAAAGCATTTTGTTACTTATATTGAAAGGAACTAAATGCAAGACATCATAACTTAGTTCAGGAGAAAAACAAATTCTAGAAACACAGATGTTTACACTTAACAGAAACATTAACCTAGCCATACTTCACACACTCATTTCACATCTAGTTTTGCTGGATATTCAATTTGCCTGACTGTTGATATCTTGTGTATATCATAATATTCACCAGTTTATTATAAGGAAAATAAATTTAAGTTAGAAAACTCTGAAATTGCCTAATCATTTTTAAATATAGATCTTTTAATATCACATTTTAATACGTTGCATACTCATATATGCTAAAATGCTCTAACATTCATGATCTGTGAAAAAGAGGTATCCGAAAACTGAGTAGCACTATTTAAAAAAAAAAAAAGCCAGAACATTTGGTTGTGACAAAACCCAACACAGAACAAACCTTGCCCGTTTTTCAAGTATACATAAGAAAAACTGGCAAGACACACTCACAAAAATACTGTTGCTAAGTGAATCAAAAGCTTACATATGCAGCACATTAAAAGACATATGACTAAGTGGCTAAAAATATTTGACCAAATTTGGGCAGTTTATTGTGCCATACATGGGAAGGATCAGGAGAGCTCAAATACACTTCTAAAGTATTATCAGAGTTTGCACATTCATGACAAGCAAAGATAAACAATCTGCGAGATTATATATATTAGGATGATAGAAGACTATTAAGATAATAAAAGAATTTACTTGCATATGCAAATGTGAGTGTACTGGCATTACTACTGATCCAATCTGTGAGGTTTAAATAATGTTCCTCAGCATTGATTAAACAATCTGAACAAAAGTTCTAACACTTTTATTATGGAACAACAGGAGCCACGGAAACTGAAGTGGATGAATTGGAAGACAGTTGTGTAATTTAAAAATCATGACCTTTGAGCTTACTTAATCAAAGATTACATAAAAGGAGCCTAGTACCTAAATATTTTATAGAAAACCCACTGTGGCCTCCAGGAAGGTTATTACCCATCTTCAGGTGAGGAAAAGCAAATGAAATTGATCCTCTTGCTAAAGAACACTTATATAATACACCCCCTTTCTCCTTGTTCCCTTCTTCCTCTTAGCAGCACCGCAGGCAGGTGTTTGGCAGGCTCTGTCTCTCAGCACTTGCCATATGAGACACCCCTAACTATCAGCAGGTACCTTAATTCAGAAAGCCAAGAAACATGCTATAAAAGAAATTTTATCTCAATGTTTTTTCCATTTCTACTCCACTTGTCACTGTGCTATCATGGTAGTCACTTCTAAAAGCACTATTTATCAAGTGTCAGAAGTGCCTCTGTTGTTAAAGACTGACATCTCAAACCCAAAAGGAAAGCTTGTCAGAACAGCACGACAAACTTAAAGCAACCGCCTCCAAAAAGTCTGCCCTTCTAGACCTCAGCCTGAAAATTATTACACAAAGGAAACAGCAGCATACATTCAAGATTTAAGTAACAAGAGTTTCACTGATGTTACAGTGACTCAAAAAGACTCATCCCAATGATGACTTCTTTCCCAGTTTCTGCACAGAGGATAGCCAGCCACAGGACTTCCTTTTCTATATTTGCTATAATCATTCTTGGATTAATCTCACTTCTGGACATTCACCTCCCCAGTCCCAACCAAACTCTCCCTTCAAGGTCCTTAGTTCCCACTTAGAGCCTCAGTTATCATTTAGTGAAACAAGTCATCCTACAGCTCCTTCCGAGTGCTTGCTAACCACCACATCTGTAGAGCACACACATCGGCCAGCTCCGAGGGCAAGCGGAATAGCATGGGAGCCATGCTAAAAATTCCTATGTACTATGTCCTATTCATCCTATGTACTGATTCTGTCTCTCCATTCTATTCCCAGACTTCACAAACTGGTAGAAAGGCAGCATTTCTGCATGAAGCTCTCGCTGCCCTGCCAAATTTGATGGAAGTTAGCCAAGGGGCCCCCAACAGAACAACAGCTGGACAGTGCAATCATATAAACCTCGCTTCCTTTGGGAACTGATTTAGAAACTTGGCTAATTAGTCATAAAGGAAGCAAAACAAAGCAAAGTTGATAATACAAAGTCTGGTCACCTTTTCTGATAAGAACAGAGATGAAATCTCAAAGGAAGTCTATTAAGGTCCAGGAAAGAAACCACTTTCACTTTTTCCAACAACCTGAAACCTGGACTGCAAAGACCAGCAAAGCTCAACAGTGCCTGGCTTCCATGTAAATCAACCCTAGGTAGGATCAACTTGTCCTGGAAACAACATGCTTATGTTACGAAACCGTGTTTTAAACTCTTCCCAGAAATACCGTCTGATCACTTGGAAGGAGATAACCAGATGCCTGCTGACATGATAGATTTTAACTGTATTCAGCATGACTTCTTTTCCCTGTGCAAGTGTCATGCAATCAAGCTGGCTCTTGGTATACCAGGTCTTAAGTACACAGGTGAAGGGTAGACTTAAGTTAGTAAATAACCTTAATAGATAGATTTACAGGAGGTATCTAGGTGCTTGGTCCCTCAGTAACCACCCAAAGAATTCAGCAGACAATATTCCTCCCCAAAAGACAAGGAAAAAAAGTCTTTATTTTTTATAAAACAATCACAAATCTTGTGGAGAAAGAAGCAATCCAACTACTGTCCTATATACATGTAAAGGTATAGAGTATATACCTTACACGGAGCTACAATTTTTACTGCTTTTCATCAATGATGAGATCTAATGAGGTAATGCCACCTAATGAAGTTTAGATGTTCAATATTTTACCAATATTTTTGAGAGAGAGATTGAAACCTACTTTGTACTCTCACGTGATTACTATCCTGATCTATTCCCCAAATTAAGACATTTTCCGTCTAATAGCAGAAAACAAACATTGTATATTTAACCTTTGTCATCACATTTAACTTTTCCTTATTTACTCTTAGTATGGAAAGGAGTCAAAAATATGAACGCAGAAAAATACATTAGACTTAAAGGGCTCTAACAAGCCAAACAACTATTCTGAATTCCCGCAGGAATGCTGGAAACAAGAGCAAGACCTCATGCAGTGGCCTAGAGAATAGTTCATCCCTTCCTTTGATTCTTCTAGTGAACCAAGTCCAGTGAGTCCAATGGAATTAGGTAGAACATTAACATCTTTGTAAATGTATCCGAGGGTCAAATTAAGGGAGGAATCCACACCTAGCAGCAGAGCTGGTTAAAAGTGGTTCCTCTTCACTCTGGATTGCTTGTTCCCTTTGCCATCACGTACCACACCCTTACAGCTATGCCAACATACTTTGCTGAACTGGGTCTAAAGTGGATCAGAAAAGCAATTAAATTTAAAATTAAATACAGTAAGAATAGGACAGCAATGCGCTACTCTCTTTACCTGATTAAAGCACAATTACTAGCTTTCTCTTAAAGTGTTTTTTATATTCAGAGAGGAAGACTTGTTCTGAAATTTATCTTTATGTCCTAATTCCACTATCAGAGAAACAAAATTTTTGTTTTTCCTGTGAAATTTCACCCACTACAAACCCTGCGTTAAAACTTCTTGCTTCAAACTGGCACTTCTCAAAGAACACATTTCTAAATTTGCAACCATTTCTACCACTCTCACTTTTAAATTTACAACACATTTTAGCCTACTTTCTTGTTTGTACAGACTTCCTAAGGAAATCATATTACTCATTCTGTCTACCTGGCTGTCCTCCCTCGCTCAGCAATTTCAACTGAAACTGAGATGGGAATAGAGGTTAAAGAGAATTAAATGCACTACTTGTCAGGAAAAGGTGACTAAATGATGAGTCCTCTGAAATAAGGCTGCCACAGAGAAGTGCACAGTGCCAACTCAACAATTACCACTTCTACCTGGGTCCTCTCATTGGCCCTCCAGTGAGCTCAGCATCACCAGATAATCCCCAGTTTGAACACCAGTCTCAGTCTGCAATGATTTTTGCCCTCATGAAGAAAGGTTTTGTTATGACAGAGGACATTACAGTTCTGTTTATGAACACCTTCTGCTCATCTTCACACTCCCAGAAAAAAAAAATAAAATTCTCTCTTTCCTTCTCTCTTTCTTTCTCTCTTTTTCTTTCCTTCTCTCTTGTTCTCTCCCTTTCTCCCTTCCTTCCTCCTTTCCCTTCCTTCCCTTCTTCCCTTCCCTTCTTTCTTTTCTTTCTTTCTATAAACCACTAACTGGGAAAGTATATGAATAGAAATTTGGTCAAAAGATTCAAAGCAAGCTTGAGCAACACTCTCTGCCTTTGGTAGGTCACATATTTACACTGCACATTAATTAAGAATGCAGCACAAACAAGTGAAGTGGCACTAAGGTGTACAAAATGAAAACACAAACCTTATCTAACTTCCAAGCTACAGATGCAAGGTAACCTGGTAGTTACAGCCACTAGGACAAAGGAGGAATATTTTTTTGTACCTTACATTTATTTGTAGGTCATTAATTCACTATTCTTGTACAAAGTATATAATCTTAAAAGTCTAATATTAGCAATGACAATGACCTAAGACTCACTAAATATTCAGGAACAGTTCCAGGATAAAGAGTAATAAGAATGACCAACAAATTAGGTCATGAAATATTAGTGATTATTACATTTATTTACTACTTAAGGAATCATTATAAAAACATGTATTTTACATTTACTGAGTATTTTTTTTTAAATAGTACATTTGGAGTGGAAAGGCTGGTGATGTTCACATTTATGCTAAGAAACAGGACAGTTCTGGTGCTGCAACAGAACTTCAGGTACTAATCTAGTATTACAGATGACAAATGTTACTCAATTATGAAAGTAAGTATAATCTTTCCAGTGTTCATTTATCAACCCACAAAACACAGCTTCTATTTTTCAGAGGTATCTCTGCATATTGACAAAATCTAGTTTTAGGATTTAATCATATACTTTTTTAACACATGCTTACTAGTAAAAATGGAACATGCAAATATTCTTGATAAACTAGTAATATTAACCTTATGCTACACTCACGTTATTTTAACTTGTTTGTAAATATTGTGTGTATGACACATGTATGTGTTATTTTCATTTAAGAATGGCCTACTATTTAAAATCCTGGAGAGCTGGTCCATAGAAAATCATTGAAGTCATACTTGCCATATCAAATAACTCAAATTAACAAATCATTTCAAGAACATCTCTTTGCTCCTACAAGTTCTGGCAGTTTCGAGTTTGTTTGTTAATTTTCTCACCCCAGAATATGAGTCAATTTTGGCATAAATTTCAGTGTCAAATCCTTTCCTCCACTGCAGGGTAGCAAACTTTTTTCCAGAGAAAATTATTGGAAACGTTTCACTTTTAAGTGTAGAAAAGGAAAATCCTTTTAGACACCTGCAAAAGCAGGTGGGCACGACACTTTCTCCTAAGCAGAAACCACCACTTGAGCCTGACGCAACGTTTCATGTCCGTTCTAGTCTCATGGGGAAGGCATGCAGAGACTACTGCAATGGAGCACCCATTAACCGTCTTTACTTCATTTGAATGCTGCAGAGCTGTCAAACATTGACAAAAATGGACAAACCACTCCAGAATTCAAACTTCTCTAGCTATTAATTCCACTTCATGTATACATCCTGTCATATGCACGAGTATATCTCAATAGTAAGTTCATTTAGATTTTATTTAGCTCCAACAGGTAGATAAAATCAGGACCTACATGAAATCAGTAACTGTTTAAATCAAATATTCAGTACGAGCATAATGTAATTTCTATACTACAACATTGCCTTGTTTCCTCTGTTACACTGAACTACTAAATTAATTACAGGTACTTAAGCTTTGCTCATTTGTAATTTATAGTTAAACCTGTGAATATAATTAAGGGCACAATTCAAGAAAAGCACTAAAATACTTTGATGTTGAGACTGACAATCTATGCGTTCTAAAACTGATTTTGTAGGGACTTCCCACTATTTAAACCCTAATGAATGTTTAATCATAGTTCTTAATCAGGACTGTAAGGGAATACATGTATTAAGTGGTTTTAGTGAGTTTCAAGAAGAGATAAAATTATTCTTGTCCTCTAACCTCCTGCTGAGATAAATTAGGGGAAGAGAGCTGGATGTAATGCATTACTTAATATAACCAGAGATGCTACCATTCCTGTTAGCAATCCCAAAAATGGATCAAGACTCACTCTGACAGACATTATATGGACTAAACAACCCAGTCTAATCCTTGCTTTCCCATCTTTGCTGAAAAAAACCTCCAACTATTCCAGGTTACCTAGTATTACATGAAAATTTACTTTCAAATAAGTATTTGCTTTCTTCTTTAGTTCTGTGCAAATCTATTTTCAGGAACACTTGAAATTCCCACACTAGAAGTTATCTCTTAATTAAAACTACCATACTAAATGTTTAGTATTAAACTTCAATGATATTAATTTATTTCAACTCAAATTAAATACGTCAGGATAACCTGCCAAAAAAAACCCCAAACAACAACCTGGAAAAAGACTGCCAAAAAAACCCAAACAATCCAGGAAAAATGTGATACCATGGAAAAAAATGCTATCCTTTACAAAATTATTTTTGAAGAGATCAAACTAAACAGCAAAGAGTAAAATACTAATACTGGAGCAGATCTATTTTCCTTTTTTTTTTTTTTCTTCTGGCTCAATGTATAGTTAGTTATGAAGTTGGTGAATATGAAGCGATCTGTGCCTAAACTTCACACAAATCAGGCTCTCCCTTAAACACATGATATTAAGCATCTGAAAAACAACTGCTGCTCTTCCTGCTGTTTCTTTCGATTTAAAAACACAACTAGCACAGAATTCGCTTTTAAATGTAAATTCAGCTTTCTTAGTCCATTTTGTAACCACACTGGAGGTGACAGAGCACGACTTTACTGGGAGAAATGGAGAAATGACGACCTGACTGCCAGCACGGTATTACAGCTGGTATGATGTACAGATTCACAAGCTGTCTTGAACTCTGAAGGCTCAGCCAGGTATGCATGTTCCAATGCACGTATGACAAATTCCCATTTCAGCTAATTGTTGAAACCTACACCATTTGTACAGCAGCATCAAAACAGTGAATTGGGGAGCTAAATCCAGAACCAAATTTCAGACTCATTAATTTCAAAAATGGCTCTCTGACTCTTCTGGCCTGTGCCTTCACAGTCTGATTTCTGACGCAATTTCAAGAGCTGTGGCTGATGGACTCTGTTCAGCAGGACACAGACATACAACCCTCCACAACTGTCTCCTGAAGCATTCTTTATTCATTGAAAATAAGTGGGTTTTAGTAGTAAACAAAAGTTTGATACTGTAAAAACATCATGCCATTACACAGCTATGCTTTCATTAAGCATTTATGGTTATAATTTTGCCAGATAGTGATTGGTTATCATGGTCACAGACGGTGTAAATATTAACTCCAAGGAGAAGCAGTGTCGTACAGTGTATATAGTGCACATATTTCTGTCCCAGTCAAATGTAAGAATATGCAAATCATATTTCAATTTTTTTTTTTTTTCCCCCTTTTCCAGGAGTAAACATAATGTGCTTTTAGCATATGGGCAACTCAACAAGTCCATGTACCAAAGCAGCTTTTCAATTTAAAATACTTAACATGCTGATACTCTCTAATACACATTCTTAACCAAATTAATCACCTAGAAAAACAAAAAAGCATCAAGAAAACCTCCTAGAAGTATCTGTTTAGATAGACACATCGGTTCGTTCACTTTTATATTCTCTGGATTAAATTTAAACCATGTGTCAAGTTTCCCTTTTTTTTCCTCTGCTTCTGACTATCACCTCTATACAGCTCTGAGTTCCTGAGAGAGAACTGCGCTGCCTTGGAAGCAAGTAAACCTGACTGCATCTATCAGTGCTCCGCTATGAGCTCTGACAGGCTAAATCAGTGATCTAGTCATCAAACGACATTTAATCTTCTGCGTTAGCAGGATCTAGGGAAGCTTTCATTGCTTAGTAATTTTAGTCAAGTGAAGTGGCAAAGCTGAGTAGAATAAAAGAATAGTTAATTTAATAAAAAATAATGATAAACCTTCATCCCATCAAGGGGAAAAAAACCCATACATGTTGATAGAGCATACTACACTACCCAAGACAGACCTGTGTGCTCATGGTCCTACTAAACATTACTGTTGACAGTAAAAAGCACTTTTAATGGAAGAAACCAAGACTAGAGGTACAAAAAAGGAAGTAAGACACTTAAATATGCAACTACACACCTATGAATGATTCATTCAATTAGCAATTGTCGTGTCTGGTTTTATCCTCATCGTTATATATTAGAAGTAAAAGCGTATTTTTAGTAAGCTGATAATGCTGATATCATTCAGTGAATCCATGTAAATAACTAATTTATATAATGTACCATAAAAGAATAAAAAAGTTCATATGAACTATAAATGATGTCAGTTTGATTTATATACATTTTTAATGTAAAAAGGTATGTAAAATCATGTCATACCTGGATGAAAACAAGAATTACATTAGAAGTAAAACTGGCATTTTGAATTGTAAAAACATTAATCAAATTATCTTAAACGTGATAAATATATTAGTTTATCAAAACTGCATTTTGTACACAAAAACAACTAAACAAAGGTAGTACTACATACAACAGGAAACTTAACTAATCATTTCTCATCATTTTTTATTTTTAAGGAATGAATATATTGCTACTCCTACTTTCTGTTCCTAGACTGGGAAAAGAAAAGCTATCCTTCTCTAACATAAATCCCTGCAGCTTTTTCAATTTATGATCAAACTTATGATACACGGAATTGCCTAGATAAATTGGAAAGCATTTTCAGCTCTTCAAAAATGCTACTAAGTCTTGAAGCTGACGTAGGCTGCCAATCAGCAGGTTCAGAATGCAAGTGGAGTATTCTGACAGTCTTGCTAAAATTTTAGCAGAAAACCAAGGACTGTCTAAAAAACAAGTAAGAGTTTTAGTGAAATGACCCAAAAGCAAATTAGCCAAACTTGTTATAGTAAATATCAAACACTTGCTCTTTCTTAGAACTGTAATTTTTAATACAGATTTTGTCTATTCAGAGGGTAACAAGGTGAGAAACCTGCAGCTTCCAGTCCACACAAGGCTGCAGGTGTCAGAGAGCACCTCTGCCAGGGGTACCAGAACTAACACCTCAGTGCTCCTCAGGCAGCCCCAGCTCCAAAGCAGGGCAACACAGACATCTTGATAAACCTCCGGGATAATCCTGTTAGCATTTTAAACACCTAATGACAGCAGAGTGTGTTTTACACTCATCAGTAATGTATACAAATACTAACTTTACTTTCTAACAGAAAAAAAAAACAAGCACCAGCTCTCCCATTTTCCTTTCTAGAAAGGACTAGCTGTGATACACACATATATACATAACTACATTTTAAAATATCTCAATTCACTTCTGACTTCAGAAATATATTCAGCACAAAACCTAAATACACTGGGACCTGGTTTGCTTTCTGATCTGCCAGAATTTTGAAGGAATTACTCCAAGGAGCAGGTAAAGTATAGACAACACTAAAAAATTCAGTGTCGGGTTATTTCCATATATATTTTCATTATCCACATTGTAGGTAAACACACAGCATCACTTGGAGCAACCTGTCCAAAGCCTTTCTTCTCATTTCATCTGCATAAAGAAATGTCACTGTGGTGTCCAAAAAGTAAAGTACTTGCAACAGACAAAGGTCACAAAGACTTAGGAAAATCCTCTGCAAGGATAAGATCAACTCAGAATACATCTAAAGCCAAAATTCAAGTCAGACTAGGCACTTCAGGAATTCCTTCAAAGTTAAATAAGGGTGTACTCATGCTGTGCCTTTGCTAAACAAACTTCTAAAATAACTTACATGAAATACAGTGCCATGTTTTAGTACAGTTAACAAAACTGTTTATACAAACAAATAAGGAGATGATAATCAAATGCACTACAAGCCCCTGTCACGTATAAAGAATTTTAAAAAGTATTCACCACCAAACTCCTCCTCTCTCAAAGGCTAGCTATGCAGCTGTTCAGCTACATAGATAAGGTTTGCAACTTCTAAAAAGGGCATTTTTGCCACATTGTAACCTAATACTCTATTTTCAATAAGCTAGCCACATTGTCAACTTGCTGAGCAAACCCTCCCTGGCTGGAAGGAAGAGGAAACCTGTGCTCACTTGTGTGTGTGCGCTTCCTCTGCCCCAGCAGCAATCGCAGTCCAGCCAACAACAACTATCTTTCGACTGTACCCAAATTTTCCACCAGCACAAGAAAGCAGCCTTCTTAAGCAGTAATTCTAAACAGAGCCGTCTAACAACTTATCTCCAGCCACAAATGTAAAAACAACATCCACTTTGTGAACTTTCTCCCTCCCAGAAGCGCACCGCAGAAGTACCAGCTTCAACACCGGACTCCCTCCGGTCTGTCCAAACAGGAAATGCTTCAGGACAGTTGTCCCATTAGAAACTCATTACGACAGATTAATGAAGAAACTGCAAGTAATCACAAATTCCTAGGAAACCACTTATATCCCAATTACATTGACAAATGGACAGGGAGACAACGGCTGACAAGTAACATAATCTAAGTTTATATAGACTCATCTACAACAGAATATACCACTGTATATACACATTACATGGCATTTTAAAAGGGCCAATTTTCAAGTCTTTTTTTTAATGGACCAGAAGACGTTATTCTACAAAGCAATTTGATTAGAAAGTTACAGTGTAACTGTATAGAGATAAAGCAAAGGAATGGCAGCAATTAAAATTAAGATGTTTAACAAATAAAAAATGTGAAAAATCAACATAAAATCAGAAGTTTAAAAAAAATTTGTATAAATAATGCAACCTTTAAGTAACAGAGTAGAAGATTGGAAAGGAAAGCTATGGACATCAATTGAAAAACATAGCTGGCGGGGACAGGAATCCTAAAGCATTTCTAAAACATATTAAGAACGGGGAAGAAAAACTAGCAATGATATACTGTACGTATACAAAAAAAACATACCTCCATTTTATGCTTTGAAAGAAGCAGAAAGTTTTATTTGTCTTACGTAATGAGGATTATATAGCTTCGAATCTCCTAGTAGTAAAGAAAAATGCTAAAAACCCACAGATCACTATTTAACTCAGTAAATCTTGGCAATAAAAGTCACAGGTATGCTGAGGCAGCTCTCTAGCCACTATTCAGGAACTTAAGGCAGCTTCAAGTTTGCCAATATTTATTTTCTGTACAGATCCTGAAGTACCTGGGAAACAGCAGAGGTCTGTTAACACTCTACCAGCTCTGCAAAGCAGTAACACTGAAACCTAAATGAGTTGGCTTGTCAGCTACACTGAATAAAATAAGAAACACACCGGAAAAAAAACCCCATGTGACAGATATCAAGATAACTGAGGTTCGTTAGGCTTATTAGCAGAAGGCAATACCGTGCCAACACAGTTATACTTCTTCAAAGGCTTGCTTACCTTCACCAACAGCACCACTGCTTTCTTTACACCACAGAGCCAGACTTAATCCACACTGAAGGACCCCAGCTGACACATACACCTAAGACCAGTAAACACAGTTTTGAACCAGTATGGGTCTAATGAGGTTTTTTAAGCTTATAGCCTTGCCAGATGAAAGCTGACTCCACGCAGGCCAATCATCCATAAATGTTCACAAAAGCTTATTAGCAAAGAGACCTTAGGTGCAGAGCCTGAAGAGGTGATACCTTTAAGGATGTCTTCCCAAATCTGAGTTAAACAGACTTCTCTAATGTTGGCAGTAGTAGCCCTGTATCACATGCAGAAACAAAGACTAACTCCATCTTCTTGGCACACAATGCATGAAAAGCCAGCAGAAATCGAGTATTTTTGAGAAGCAGTGCTCTAGACTGCATCTGCAACCAGCGTTACTGTTCTTCTGCTCCCAGCACTGAAGGGAAAAGCAAACCAGACTCCTTGGCTCCAGATTTACTCTGATACAGAGGAAAGAAATACACTTTTGGTCACTGTATTGGGAGAATCTGTATACTAAGAATGTTACACCTTAGCTCGCTATATTACAAAAGCAGCTTCTTTTTCTCCAAACTGCTGTGTGTGCTCCAGCACTGACCATGTCTCCAGCCTCATTCCGGCATGTTTGCTTACATACAGTGATTCATGCCATACCACCTTCACCACTGACAACCAATGAATCAGCAGCTCTGCAGCATCACATGTGGCAGGACTTAAGCACTTTCCAAGTCACAGCTATGGTCCCTGTCTGTGCAGTGTCCACACACTGCGTGGCACAATCTGCGCTGCCTGAAGAGGCTGCACCTGCCACCCCCTAATTCTCTGCAAACATCTAAGGAACAGCTTACAAAAGGGGCAAAGATACAGCTGTATTTTCCCCATCCTCTACAGAGCCTTTGGCCCTCACAAACCGAGTTATCACTGTGTGTAAAAGTAAATCTGTAGTCCAGCAACCTCTAAATTTTCCACTTCTCACTTAACTTCTGAGGAGCCATTTCATCCAAGCAAGCAAGCAACAGGAAAATACTGTACCTAGATGAGTAATTGTAGCCCACAGCACACATGCCAAAATCAGCACAGCACTCATGTCATCTGCTCTTTTGCCAGAGCACAAGGAATTCATACATTCTCACACATGCTGCGGCAGTTCATCTCCAGCTTCTCAGTCCACCATGCCAGATTTTGGAAGCTCAGACATCGATTTCAAGGAGAAAAGGCACTAAAGAAACTTGCTACAAAACCAAAATATTTCTTAAAAAAGGTCAAGTACTTATGCTCTTTATTTTATCAACAGTGTCACTTTTCAGGAAGCTTTCACCTGAGTCAAAGCAAGACACTGATTTATTTCTGCCACCTTCTTCAGTAGCACGTAATACCACTTTTTAAGAAGATACCTTTGGTAAAAGTTCTTGTGGTCAAACGCTGACCAAAACACACACTTCTTCCCCTGCTACAGTTGATTTTAAACAGTTATATGGATACAATGTCCCAGTTTACAATAACTGCACCCTCATCTGAACATTCTGCATTAAAATCTCTGACATTCAGGGAACAGCAATGTTTCAGAGTATTCCTAAGTACCACCCCTATTGGATAATTTGCATTTCTATGTTTCAAGATGAGTTTTAAGCAATATTCTGTTCCCTGCAGGAGGTAGTGTTATAAAACCATCAAACTCTAACTCACTCGAGCTAACATAGGCTAATCACTCAGGGCGTGATTCTACAGGAGCTCACTGTTGACAAACAGGGAGGTCCCAGTCTCTCTCCTTATTCTCAACTGCACACTCCCAAAAGCATTTGTCAGACTCTCCATTAGCCAATTCAACTCACCAGCAAGGCAGAAACAACCCTTTTTCCCTCCCCACCCATTGAAATAAATAAATAAATGCATACATACATACATAAGGAGGGAAAGAAAACAGCATGGTGGGAGGAAGCAAGAGCATGCCCTTTCAAGGAGGCAAAGTACAGTACTGCTGTAGTCGCATCTGGAACTGCAGACACATTTTGATCTTCCTCCTCAGAAAGAATTCTGGAGAAAGGGGTAAGAGCCTGTATTTCTGTAGTAACCTATTTGTGTTACTAACCTCTGAGAGACTGCTGACATCTTTGAATGGCACCAGGACAGAAAACACCCTGGCCTTCTCTCTACCAGGACTGTGAAAGCTTGAAAGAAATAACAGGAACCCAGAAGTCTGTTGTTTACCTGACCTTCGCAGTATGCACGTCATCATGAAATTAATCAGAAATGTTTAAAAGTCTGCTTCTTGTACATCATGCTGCTAGTTAATGATGATTAATACCAAAGAGAACAAAAATGAAAGCCTGGTTGAAAAGCACATTGTTTTCTAGGCCAGTCATAGAGATGTGACTGACTTTACTAACTGCATTTCCCCCACAAATACGTAAGAACAAGTGCTGAAGTAAACAGGTGGAAAATCACAAAAAATGAAACCGATTTGATTATATGGAGAAAGAATTCACACTGCCTGATCATGGAGAAAGCCTGTGCACTACAGAGCTTTGGCAGGTAACCATTCAGTGGCCCTGGCAGGGACAGAGAAGCAGCAAGGGCAGAGGGTAGGGTTTGACAGGGAAGCCTTCCAAGTTTCCTCATTTCAGACAAAGGGATAAAGGCCCATCTGGTTTTCTCTGCTGTTCAATCATCCACCATTCAGGCTGCAAACTGAAAGTTCCTGCAAAGCAAACCTTTTAAAACTGGTTCTCAATGTATTTTCATGAAAGACCTATCCGTCTGGCTAGGGTCTACGCTCCAAATGCTTCAGAGCACACAGTGAGAATCTGCCTCCATGTCAAAGAGAAAAGAGAAACCCACTCCCTGACACACCAGAGGAGAACCTTTGCTGCCTTGAGCTTGCTTTTTCTCCTCTATAATGAACACCTCTACAGGAATTCCTGGAGGGGAAAGCTGTTCTGCCAGCTCAATTTACACTGTTAAATTAGCTAAAAAGTGCTTAAGCTTTATGCTTCTCTAAGGACTCTACTCCTACATTAAATATTCATTTATGCACAGACTTACATATAAGCAATAGTAAGGCCAAACAGCCAAATATTCCAGCACTAGGAAATCCTTTAATTAACACCGCCTAAGCCAAAGCAACTGGCGCCATAAAGATATGACCTGTGTACAGTCCTGCACAATCTCTGTTTCCCTGTGGCCAAAGGAATCTGTTTCATTCAATCTATGTAAAGATCAGTGCTTTCATACTGTGCACCTATTCAAAATTATGGCTTTTTCCTCACTGTTTGGTGTTTGGGCCGTATTACTCAAATCTTGTTCCAAACGGAACTCATTTTCTCATGGGCTCTTCCACCTGTGAGCACGTAGCACCATTTAGGTACAGAAGCAGGATTTTCACAAAACTTATTGTTTTACGGCTGGTAAACAGACAAAAAGGTCATCACAAGCTGCATCCCCTGATTTAACCATACAATTTAAAATACCATGGAACTCAGGTTTTAGGATATACATCATTTCATACAGCTGAAGAAAAGCTTCCTTTCATTACACTTAGAGCCACAAGCGCATAATGTTTCTACAGATTTCCCTGCAGTCTCCTACCTCACATACCATTCTCTTCCTTTTTCCCCCACTGATAAAGCAGAAGTCCTGTGAGCAACTGCATCTTTTAACAAATGCCCTGAACTATCCCATGAGCAAATCCTCTGTACAGGCCCTATAATCTAGGTATGACGACATAATAGAGTATTAAAAGGTTAATGCCTCTTAAGAACAAGTACACATTTCACAGGCAACATTAATGACCTGATAGCCAATACACCACACCAGTTTCTGTATTTCAGTATTTCCAGTATCAGCCTTTCTTTCCCACTTCCTTTTCCACACGACCATTTAATTTTCCTAACTCTCAGTTTCATCCTGACAGTCAGCCCACATCTGACAGCTTGCTTTTGCCTCCATTCTTCTGACTCACTCCTACATCCCTACTCTATTTCTGCCTTTTACAGCTTCCTCCTCTGTGCTAGTGGATGCAAAGAGGTCATAGCCCAGATAGCACTAGTTCTCTAAATCAATTATAGAAGTCCGTATCAACTTGAAATCTCTCCTGTTTCCATGCTCTGAATTACCATGCTCAAAATTAACTTAGATATATCACTGTACAGTACTGCAGTTTTTCTTTAGGTCTTGGTAAATTCTGTCAGAGCTCAGCTTTTCTCTGAAGCACTCCTCTGTTCTGGTGAAAGTGTTTGAAAAAAAGGAGTTCTTATGAAAAATCCTAGCACCCTCCAAAATGCCAGAGTATTAAAAACACAGATCCATCCAAAAAGACTGTCTCTTTGCTTCTCCAAGTCTGATAAAGGATAAAAAAAAATTATCCTTTACATCTCTTAGCTGTAAACAGTAAGAAAACAGACTTTGTACAGATTCACATTTTTGATCAATGGTATGGACTATTTTCCAAAAAGAACTCACTAGCCAGAATTCTTCAGCCTAGAACAAAATGACTTTGATGACCATACAATAAATGACTACAAAATAATGAATAATACAGGGAAAGTAAATAGGAATCAGCTGCTCACACTTTCTCCTAGCACAAGGAGTTGAAGTCAGTACATGAAGCCAGTATGAGCTGAAACCAAAAGACATAAAGAAACAAAAGCTGCTTTTCTGAAAGCTGATTGGAATGTCCCGTATCAGCAGAAGCAGAAGATGACTTATTACTGAGCTCAGCAGATTGGCCTTTCCTTTTCACACTAATCAGGCATTGGAGCTATATGAATAACTGAAAAGAGTCCTAAAAGCCTTGGCAGCCCAGATATATATATATATAAATATAGATATATAGATATATATATATATAAAAACCCCTCTTCTCTACAAGTCAAATGCATACTATAGCATTTTTACTGCATACTACTCTCATCACAGCAGGTAAGTGACAAAACGTGTTTTTTCCTTTCTGCCATAGAAAACGTGTTGTGTTTTTCATTAGTAATTCAAATAAAGCTACTGATGTTCTTCCGTTCTCTATTTATCATACTTCTTGTAAAACAGGATTCTGTGTATCTGAATAAAGAGCTATGATTAAGTTTAACAGCCTAGCCTCTCATTCAAAAGAGTTTTTTTAAAGTACAGGTATGTAAGTTACCACAAGGAGAATTACAGTAAGGCTTATGTGCATCCTAATACTTAAGAGTAAATACAGGGTAGCTTACGTCACTGCAAACATAGTCATTTTCAATGACTGGTGCTACCATACTCAGATGCTCTTTCCAGAGGTACCTGAACCAGATCTCTCTGAAGCAATCCCCTAGTATGCAAGCTTCAACAGGCAGTTATTTAAACTGTTAGCATCTATTCAAGCAGTTAACAAACAGGTCATGCACACAGGGTGGGGGAGGCAGGGGGGGAAGGCATGCTGGATTCTCTCACCTAAATTTTGTTTGTAACAGCTACAAGAATCATCACCAGTCTATACCAAGCTTGGATGAAGGCACAACAGCCTATTTGATGGAAAAAGTTCATTATGCAACAAAGCAGTATTATCAATGTGCTACTATTCTTTATTAAATCTTTAGTATACAGTCACTGCCACAAAAGGAATTTCTTCTTCTAGCTACACAGGCTCTTGCCACATTTTTAGTTTTAATAATTAGCTACTGTGCTACTGAAGGAGGCCAAGAAAGAGGGTATTATAGACAAAGCTAAAGCCAGCTGGGCTGGGGATTTTTTTGTTGTTGGATGTCTGCCTTCATTTCATTGGAACACTACAAAGCAAGTTGACCATATAAGGCACTGGGATTCCCATGGAAAATGCTTACACAAATCAGATCCATGAATTCTTTCGGTTTATATATTATAGTTAATACGAACATTCACAGTACATTTTTAAAAGACACTGCAGAATTAAATCTTACCAATATAGCATTACTGCTGCCTTAACTGAGTTCACGTAAGTAGCCTTCCAGAAGAATCTACAGCTTAACATTCAACTGAATGTATTTCTTTACGTAATACTAGGACCAGATCAATTTTCAAACTGCAGGCAGCACTCATAAACACAATGTCCTTGATTCTGGTGCAAATGAAAAGTACCAGAAAAACCTAATTCACAGTTCAGGGGTCTGACAGCAAATGAATCTCCCTTCCAGCCGCTGGCTGCAGCAGGCATTTATCAGAGGCAGCAACTTGCTACATGGAAAAATTATTTGTAGCCTAGATTCCAACAAGAATAACTCTAACGAGCAAGGGCTTATAAGGAGATGGTAATACACAGTCTACAGAGAAAGAACAAGGAGAACCGGAGAAAGCACCATTCCTGAAGAGGCGGGGGTGAAAAATAAAAAGGACTGCAGGGCTTCCACTTCAGAAGGGTAGGGGAGCTTTCAAGAGGATGGAAGAAAAACGCTGTCAGTCTCAAAGAAGGGGCAAGAAAGAAATCTATGCAGACTTTAGGGTTAGATAGACAAATACAGGAATACAAAATGCCTCAGTTAGAGATATGTGCCAGCATGACAACTTTATCTTCCTAGCTCTAGGATTTATTTTTCAAGAATCAAGCACTTAAATGTTGGGAAGTAACACTTTTAACACAGTTTCAAAATTACCAGAGAACTCTGCCATTTCTTTTATAACCTACCTTCACTATTTGCATTTATTAAAAGGTTAAATAATTGATTTTTTTTAATATGAATCTCATGACACAGATCAATGAGAACTCTATATTACCAATACATTGTACAGTTTGGTCAACACTGGGTTTCCCTTTCAAACAGGTATCCAAACCTCCCGGTATTTTGTATATCAGACTACCTGTTAAATTAACTAGGACATCTGCACCTGCTCTAGCTCAGACTATAATATAAATCTTCAATCAACACATAGTTTATTGATTCATAAGGACAAAAAATTGTAGTTTAATTTAATAAAGAGATTGTAGTTTAATACAATCTCAACAGAACTCTTCCTTCCAGTAAATTCCAGGTGGTGCCAGCTGTAGCTCCCACCTTGCACCTCAGAGAATATACTCCGCCTAATATAGACACTAACTTCTGTACTAATATTAAAAATAATACCTAGTAATTTGTGAAAGAATCACAGAATCACAGAATCATTTACGCTGGAAAAGACCCTTGGGATCATCGTGTCCAACCATTAGCCCAACTCTACAAGTTCACCCCTAGACCATAAAGCATCCCTACTTCTTTATTACTATATGCAACGGTTACTAACTACCAGTGTGACACAGGCTCATGTGGCATGATGTTGGAATATCATATTTTTGTACAGAATTCTCCACTTAAAAATTTCCTTCCCACATGAGAACTGAAAGTTTAGATTGTTGCTATCCTGTCTATCATATAATTAAGATATATTTAGTGAAAAAACGTGCATTAATAACAAATAGTGATTAGTATCAGTCACCGACAACTCTAGCCAATAAATATCCAAAATTTAACTGCTTCCTCTATTGCATATGGTTTATGCTATTAACCCTTCATAGCTGTTTTGGGAATCCCTCTGCCACAATCCAACTGCTTCCAAATTGAACAACAATGTCACTGATCTGTTAGCTACTAATCCAATCGGTCACATCAAAGAATCTGTAAACTGGCACGGTAGTGATATCAAATTCATATATCCTCCATAAAAATAAAGCGTTCCAAATAATGTAACCATTTTCATTATGTTGTCTACAGAAGCATCCAAGTTTTTCCTGCAAGCACACAGCAAAATTATGTTAACTATCAATGCACGCACTACCTGCTCTAACACCTAACGAGCCATCACACATCTCTACGGCACCCCTACGTATAATGATTCTTGGAACCGACAATGGAAGTCAACTTCAAAGATTTTTCTTAAATTTTACATCCTCTAATTTTGCTGTCGTTTACTTTTTTTTTTTTAATTTCCCAAGGAAAAGAGGAAGACTATGTCCCACTTATTTCAACATTTAAATTTTATGTAATCATTAACTGGTATTTTTAGTTGAGGCAACAGGCAAAAGACAGGGTTCTGATTTGGAAAAGCAAAACCACTTACAGAAGGATCACCCTTCTGTTCTAACCACAATATCGATTCGCATTTGTATCCATAACCAGAACAAACCAGACATAATCAATAAATCAGGATTTGGGATAGAACACAAAAATACCAAGATTCGGGAATCTGGATTTTTTTTTTCTGGAGAAAGGCTAATTCAGGCATGCAATGAACAAACTCTTCAAGCTCCACACCTATGAGGCAGATGGGATGGACACTTCTGACCAAGTAAGATTTCACCTGCGGATTTAGTGCTTATAGATGGCACTACAGTTTTCTACGCATTAAGCTTTAGAAACGATTAAAAAATCCATTGCTTTCTCCTCTCATAAGATATATATGTAATACAGCCTAGTGGGGGGATCTTTTCACAGCCATTTAATATAAAATGATGGCTACTACTTTGTCAGAACAGAACTTACTGTTAGAAGACAATTTTCCTATTAAACTATATAAACATATACATATAGATCTCCTGAAGATGCCTCTTCTATTCCAGTTGAGATATGAATTACTGGCAAAAGTCTCAAAAACCTGTAAGTCCACATGTTCCAGGAATAATCTTTCACCTAGTTTCCCCCCCCTGCCCTGATGGACTTGGAAGATTTTGCTCATAAGTAGAGGGCTTAACCATATAGCATGGTTTCACACTAAGTTTAGCACAGAAGTTCAACATCAAAATCTAATTATCAGGAAACAAAGAACATTCTGGACCAATAAACACAGAAAAATGAATGTACAGGAAATTTTCTGGGCCACATCTCTACAAACTTTACAACTCAATTTTGCCTTTTTTATATATATATTTATTTTTTTTTTTAAGTGTGATGTCTTGAATTTCATAATCACTAAGATTTATATGATAAATAGCATAGGCAACTGCACCTGTTAAAAAAAACCAAACCAAAGCTAGACAAAGAAGCAGTGTGTAGCCAAACAGGACCCATAATCAGTTTTTTTAGAGAGACTGATTATATATGTGACCACAGTATAAGTACACACACAAAGAGGAGAGATGACAAATACATTTGTGAGTAAGATAAGTTCTGGTCTGTTCTTAAATTTGCCCCCAACACTAACTACCTTTGAAACCTACGTGCCACATCGGGAATCAGAGCCATCTCTATTCAAGTTCGGAATTAATTTGGCGAGCACTCCCCTAAATTAAAAAGATTCCTTAAGGAGTTGTAAAGCATTTAGATTTATGTGATTTTATCCACAGAGGAGGGCTAATAAGGA
This sequence comes from Actenoides lindsayi, assembly GCA_025331215.1. Lineage (NCBI taxonomy): Eukaryota > Metazoa > Chordata > Aves > Coraciiformes > Alcedinidae > Actenoides > Actenoides lindsayi. The sequence goes on along the minus strand of WTSP01007030.1, from coordinate 5,174 downwards.
GATCTTATCATTGGGCTGCCCTAAGAAGTAACTTAATGGACTGTTCAATTAGTTCTTATACCAATATTTTAGAAGTTATTGCACTCCAACTGCAAGCTCGTCTAGTATATGACTTGACAAGTGGACAAATTAAACTTCTCTTCACAAGAGTGAATGAGCATGGGAACATACAGGAGCTGTCAATGAGTAAGCATTGTGATTCAGTAGGCATTTAAGCTATAATAATGACAGCACTGTAGTTCAGAGTACCTACATCCCCATCTATCTAAAGTAAAGACACAGTTCAGAAAAAAGTATCATTATATCAAGCTACTTCAGGTAATTTTATAGTAGCTATAACTATATTCCTGCTCTGTAGGGTATCAATTTGCTAAAAGCACATTTTATGTGGCCTTGGACTCAAAAAGCCACATATAGGGGCTCTCCTTAGAAGACAGATCTCAGGAAGTGTACTCATTCCAATCCTATGGGCATCCTAGAGATTGCTTCTGTCGCCGTTGGGATAATGAGCTTTCTTTCCTTTGGAAGAACTTTATTCGGTATTGAGATGCTTCCATTCAAATAGATTATATTAGGTTAACACTGAAGCAAAATAGGATTATATGCTGCTAACCTTAGGAATGGCACAGGAAATACCCATTGCTCTGCTGAGGACTTACTGCAGCACAGCTGAGACCTGCTACAGATGCATAAATGCCATGAAAATGTCAAAGTCCTCTGCAATGTGCTAGCAGGCAAGGAGAGGGAAATGAGACAGCAGGTGAGATTTTGCCTTTCCAAGTTACTCTAGGCTGTAGATTACTTTCTTTCCATTGAAATAACTAATGTCTGAGACAGAACAGGTTAAATGATAAACAGTCAAGTACTTTGCACTTAGGATATTTAAGATGCAATGTAAACGGAGTGAGGTTCTACACAATAGCTGATGCTGCACAGTCACTTTGGACTTTCTTATCTAGTCGCTAGCAACTCTTAGCTCAGAATTTTAGAATTAGTTCTTATCTTGCCCCCTCCTCATTCTGGTCCTGCTGCCTAGGAACTGTGAGAGGAGATGGCAACTGATTATCATAGAAACCAGCACAGCAGTCTTTATGATCACTTGGGAAAAGAACGGAAATTAAGGTCAGGGCAAAATAAAAGCTTACATCCTTCATAGTTTGACGAATGACAATTCAGAAGTCTTCAAGCCTTATGAAGTCACAAACAATAGTAAGCATTCTTCTTTCAAAACCTATGAACAGCTGACCTTGATCACATCCTGGGGCAGTGCTCATCCTCATTCTTAGCACAAATTTGCATCTCACAATCATGGAGGACAGTTGTGAGAGATGATGATGTTGCAGAACGCAACTGTCACTTTCTGAAGTCAAAGCAAAGAGAAGTTCAGATGCAGACTAGTTGCATCCAAATCCAACTCAGTCACTTTCTGGGCAAGAAGCTTCCAGTAACTTTGCAGTCATTCTTGGTATCTTCATCCAAGACCATACTGTTGATATACTCACCAATAAAATGTGTATATATTTGCATTATAATCAATGTAGATGTTGAGTTTCAGAAGAAAAGGCTTTAAGATGGTTATAAGAATCAACTCAGCCCTAATAAAAAACAACAGGACATCAGGGGCACTTCCAGTAGCAGCACACATGAATGGATAAGGTTATTTATTATCCAAGTAAAAGAAACAGTTGAGCTGTGTCAAACTCAAAGTTCCTCCACATGAAGATGGCAAGCAAACACAGCGGGGAGCCAGAAGATGCTTGCACTCCCTTGCTGCTGTAGAGGTCTGCGTTTAACCACACTATTCTAAAAGCAGAGTATATAATTGTTCAGCAGACCAGAAAAAGTACTTTGATAGTGTCTGCAGTAAAACAGGTTTAGGTATTACCATAGATGGCTCCTTTTGCTAAGCACTTTATTTAGTTAAAACAGATGCAAATTGTGTGCTTCAGTAAGAGTTGTTTATCATTCCAGGGATGGGGGAAACTGTTTTTTGTAAACCAGAAACCCACATTATATAGTTTTGGAGAATCCAGGATATATTCTTTCGAATGTGAGCATGAGAAAGAAGAATTTGGCCCCAGGTGGGCAAGTCTTAGGGATAATTCTACTAAATCTGGGGCATTTACAAGAGTTTCAGGTGTAGAAGCAACATCCTGTTGTTGAGTCTGTGCTCACTATTGTCTACAGTATATCCCTACAAGGACGTGTAAACAAATTAATCACTGTTTTTTAGACAAGTAGCGATAATTCAAGTGTTCAGATGAAGGTGTCAGACATGGATTAATAGTGTTCTTCAAAGAACTATTAGTAATATTTGGTTAATCAGTTCTATCAGAAATAGGACAACGGAAAAAAAATGAATTGCATTTATTTTCCTTCTGGTTTAAATCACTGCATTCAGGTGGCTGTAGAGTCTAACAATGAGACTAGAAAATGTTGATGGATGCAAATGTAGTAAACATGTACAAATGTAACCCAATGCCCTTGCTTCAGAACTTGCCCCTTCCTATTTGGAAAGCTAATGCTATCTAGGGAAGAAGTTTGTGCCTTAAACCACCTACATAACAGAGATCATTCATATAGGAACCAACATCATCAGAGACAGGATGTGGAAAGGTAAAAGGAGTGTAAAACTGAGAATTAACTCCTTGACAAAAAGTAAGGCATTTCGGAGCAAGCTGTGTTCAATTTTCACTTCCTCTTGGGAAACCAGGTGACAAAGCCAGTTTTCTGTAATTCAGAGCTCATGTGGATGTCATAAAAACAGGAGTTAGTTCCTCCCATGGTATAAGCATGTTTAGGGTGCACTGAGGTAACAAAAGAAGTGTCTATAAAATAAACATCTACATAATTGCAACATTTATTATGACACAAGTTCCAGATACTGTTGGGGTAGGTACCTGCTACGTGTCTAGCACTGCAGAGTGTAATACTACAGCATATGACTACATAGTTTAAGCAGAATATTCTAACTTTTAGTTTGGGCAAAAGTACAGTTGGAATAGCTTGAACTAGACAGGAATCCAAAGAAAGCAAGCACCTTATTGTTAATCTGATGAATACCATTCTTTATATGAGACATCTATGAACTAGTCTCACTCATAAATATGAGGTAATGAGTCCCTAATTACAGCAATCTTCCATATTAATGCTTAATATTTAAAATTAGCCTGTACTTAAGGTCTTGAACTGAAGATATGAGGTCTAAATGAAGGTTAAATGTGGAACTGCCATACATTGTTTGCTCATAAGGAAATGGCTTATTTCTTACATTTGAGATTAATACGATTTACATCAGAACTCTGGCACCTAGACAGAAAACAGAAGAAGCTGAAGAGGTGAAGGCCCTTGCGTCACCAGCAACCTCCTCGTTACTCTGAAGTAGTATGCACTTACTGGCATAACCATCAGAAGATGAGCAAACTGGCACCATCCTTATTCTCCAGGTGGCGTTCTGAACTGTGTAGCTTGAGTTTCCTTGGTTAACTTGTACTTGCTTTGGTTTATAGTTCTTTAAATAATGTAATAATTGACCAACCCTAAAATATCAGTGTGAAATCTGTTTGACAAAACTGGGAAATCTTAGTAAAAATGACACGAATCACTATGACTGACGCACTTGGGTATCTGGAAAACCATTAGACTGATCTTCAGCCTAGTTTATGAGGTGCTTAAACTTAGCCTCTGTTTTAAGGATTACTGTTTACCTTTTAGCTAATTTCTGTTCTCAACTTGTACTGAGTCATTTTTTCCATTACTGCAAGCTACTTTGTTTTTATTGGATGCTTTAGGTCTAAGCATGTTGAGAACATCACAACTTTAGAACTATGGTTAAAGGAAAATACAATTTGCTGAAATTGACAATTGCAGTGATCTTGAAGCATGAAGCAAGAGTTACAGCCCCTTCACTTGGAAAAAAAAAAACCAAAACAAAAATCCAACAACACAACACCACACCAAAAAACAAACACCCAAATCTGTACAGTACTTAAGTATCAAAATACAAAATTTAACCCATTCTTTCCTTGTCAACAAGTAACTCACAATAACAGTTATCACCTTTTGGATGGATTTTAGGGACCCACCATTTAGATTTCATCACCAGGAATCTTAGCTTACACTATCACAGATAACAGAAGATAAATTGTGCAGTTGTAGTTTATTACTTTAGGACCTTGGCTTTATGTAAACGAAAACAACAAAATACAGACTGATGAAAGATCCTGTGCTCTGTTGCATTACAGATAAAGTTTCTGAACAGCAAGATTGCATATTTGTTTCTTTAATAGCCATTGCATTAAATACATGCATATACTATTATAAAAAACCTTCAAGCTTACAGGATCAGGTAATTTCACACGTGTTAGCATTCCAGTTTTCAAAGAAAAACACATGATTAAAAGTTGGAGTAAAATGGCCCTAAAGAAATTCTGCGTAATTATGCCTACCCAACTACTCTAATTACATTCATCAGGCAAGGAAAAACAAACCACAAAAGAAAAACTGAACAGCACGGGAACAGCAGACAGCTTTTTTTTCTTTGCCCCCTGTATTACCATAGTGCCCCTCAATTCACAGGTGCAGATACAAATGAAGTACAACCTACCTTTCGCAGAACAGTTTAAGTCAAAAAATTTTATTTCAACAAGAAGCTGACATGAAAATGCAAGCTAGCATAATTTTATTTGATCGCATTCCTCTTCCCCAAACTTCATATACATCTTCCTCTGTGATGCACTGTAGAGTGGGAACAATGGCTTCAGAGGTCTGTACAGAACCTAGCACAAGTGAAGTCACTGTTTCCTTTGGAATTTCTGCTGGGTCTGTATCAGGCAGATCATGGGAGAAAAGCTATTGAATACAGCAGTTAACACAACTCCCTATATTACTGTAACACCTAGGAGCTCCAGACACAGACCAGGACCTCCAGAATAATCTATATCCACATCTGTGGAACAATTCAGGTTTTCTGGAAAAGGTTTCTGCTTCAATAGCCAAAAATTTGCCCAAGTGTAGCAAAAATCAGAAGTCTTTGAAAACAAAGAAAAAAACACCAAACCAAAAAAACCACAAAAAACCTCAAACAACAAACCCCACCCACCAAACCCATAACCCCGACCGCACCACCCAACACACACAACAGCCGCACAACGAAACACACGCAAACACGAACC
>WTSP01007029.1:25554-38696 GCA_025331215.1 Actenoides lindsayi | reverse complement strand
TGCTCAGAGCCCCAGCCAACCTCACCTGGAATGTTTCCAGGGATGGGGCATCGACCACCTCTCTGGGCAACCTGGGTTGTTGTCTCACCACACACACACTGACGAACTTCTTCCTAGTATCAGTTCTAAATCTACCCTCTTTAATTTTAAAACCGTTACTCCTCCTCCTATTACTATGCTCCCTGGTAAAATCCCTCCCCATGTTTCTGACAGGCCCTTTTAAGTACTGAAAGGCTGCAAGAATGTCTCCCCGGAGCCTTCTTTTCTCCAGCCTTAACGAGCAGAAGGCTCTCAGCCTGGCCTCACACGGGAGGTGCTTCAGCCCCCTGATCATCTTCGTGACCTCCTCTGGATTCACTCCAGCAGTTTAAACTGTTGAGATGCAATCTGAAATGGGGTGCCGAACGTGTGCCGGGCGCTCGGTGGGAGGGACGCTCACCGCGCTGCCCCTCCCCGCTGCGCTCCTCCAGCCGCCCACTCCCCGCAACACTCAGCCCCTCCAAACGGGCTCAGCTCTCCTTGTGGCACCGTACCGCCCTGCACAATCCCGGGGCCGCCAGCCCCGCATTCTTCCCCCGGTTCCCCGCCGCCGGGAGACCGAGCCCCGCCGCCATTCCGCTGGTGCCAAAGCCCGCGCGGGCCACTATCGCGAGACGGGGCCGTTCCCTGGGCTTGGGCGGCCGGCGCCATCTTGGGGCGGGGCTGTGCTGCGCTCTGCGCCCTCCTGCAGGGCGATCCTGGAGTATATGGCGGGCTGTGAACAGCCGCGGGCGCTCCTAAGAAAGCTGTGCGGGCAGCAGCCGCACCGGCAACACGCACCCAAAAAACCACGATGAGGTGCTCTTTTGAAGTTGCACAGATGCTCCTGTGGAGAAAAGAGCCCGCTGAGGTCCTCAGCTGCAGATGGGCCAGAGGAACTGTCCTCCCCAGCACGGCCCAGGGCTGGCCATGTTCACACCACCTGCTCATGTCCAGGCAAGGGCCTGGCCAAGTGGGCTCCCAAGAAGGCCCAGAAGGTCAGAGCCTAACTCAAGCATCTGACAGCAGCAGAAATAGAGCTTTCTGGCTAAGCACTAACTGGCCACTCCACAGCAGCCTGATTAAATGCTCCGTGGCTACAAGCAGCCACTAAAGGAAGCTGTGGGGCGAAAATCAAAAACCCACTGTTTTCTGTACCTGCAACATCTATTCAGGACACATCAGCAGAGCATCAGAAAGGACAGGAAAACCACAGTGCCAAAGTGCAGTTTTCTGTACCACTAGTTCTTCCCCAGCAGACCATATGGGGGATATGGGATTTGAGTTCCGGTGGGAGTCAGGTAAAGGGTCTCCCATAAGGGAGTGGGAGGGGACTGGGCACCTGGGCACCATCCTGCCCTACATGGCTCCCAGACCCCCCCCGGCCACTTGCCTGCACCCCAGGGACTGTGTTCCACCAAGCTGCTCCTGCTCAGAATAGTTGGGGATGCTCCTGTCTTGGGCTCATGGAGTGGCTTCTGCCTGGTCCTACCATGTATTTGCCTATACACTACCCCAGAATGTATTTCTCTACACCTCTGCTGTGATAAGGAGTGGAGGGAGCTGTGGAATGATGAGCTGCTCCCCAGCAGTGAGCCCAGGCAGGGCAGAGAGCCCAGGGTCTCAACAGGGCATGAAGTCCAGCATGGCCTGTGTGATCATGTGGTCCCTGAGTGTTGCCTCCACTCTTGCCCTGCAGAGGAGAAGAGGGAAGAGACCCTGCTGCATCTCAGCCCCTCCGTGAGGACCTGCAGGCAGCAACCCCTCCTCAGCTGGTGGGCAGGGATGCCTGGTGTGGGCAGGGCACAGAGGCAGGGTCTGGGGCAGGATCAGGGGATCTCCTCCAGTGCTCACTGCACCTCCAGAGTCCATATGGGCTTCTGCAGTCCTCAGTGAAATCTTTTAAGTGCTAATCAATACCTAAAGAGTGAGGGTTAAGAAGATGGGACCAGACTCTTGTCAGTGGTGCCCAGTGACAGGACAAGGAGCAACAGGCACAAACTGGCACCCAAGAGGTTCCATTTGAACATCTAGTTGAATATCTAGGCTCTGAGCAACCTGCTGTAATTAAAGATGTTCCTGCTCACTGCAGGTGGTTGGACTAGATGATCTTGAAAAGACCTTTCCAACCCAAACCAGTGGAGACTGTGACAGATGGGGCAGTCCTCAGGTGATGGGGGCACTCAGGGGCTCTGGGTAGAGCCTTTCGTAGTCTAGTCCTCGCCCCTTTCTCACGCCAGGCACCCCCCTTTTCCACACCAGTCACGCAGCTCTTGATCTTCTGTGCAGGCACCAGTGCTGGGTGTGGTCTCAAAGGGTCTTCCAGGCACCTGTGAGCCCCCTTCCCAAATTAACTCTGCATGACCTTTGCTCCCTCGGCACCTCAGAGCGCAGCACCCTGTGGCCCGTCCCCCCGTGCCCTGCGCTGGCCACCACCTCTCGCTCTTCTGGGCCTGTCCCAGGCTGGCCAAGGTTTAGCAGTGCTGGGCAGAATTTGCCCAGACACGGTGCCTGAGACATTAACTCCTTCGGTCTCTCCATGCCCTCATGGGTGTGTTCACTGTCACACTTCTAAAGTAACCTGCTGTAGGATTTCAACACATCTTTTATAAAGCACTGCAGTGACAAATCCTTCAAAGAGACCGATCTCCTGCTGCTGCACGTGGTGACCTATTGCAAAACAACTGAAGCCCGCTGAACTCCCTCTCCAGCCTCGGCTTTTTTTTTTTATGCCCATTTTTTTCCAAGAAGCTGCATCCGGTTTCCTCAGTGGCCTTCCCAGAGCTGATGTTTGTATGATTTGAAAGAACCACAAGAGAACAGAAAGATGTTTCTGCTTATGCTATGTACAATAAACAGTCCTTCTTCAGATCTCCTATTCCCCACCTCACATGGGAAGATTAATCACAGTCTGGGGCTTATTTGGCAACTAATCAGGTGAATACACAGGGAGGTCTTTTCAAAACTTGTTACGACTTTGAGGGTTGCTTGTGTTTAATAACTGGTTCTTTATGAGGTATGGTGATAGTGAAAGCTGGGAGGAAAAACACTTATGTCTGCCATCAGTTTCCAACACAAATATTTTTATTTCCCGTTGCATCAAATACACAGACCTTCACTTTTATACATAAAGCGAAAACCCACAAGCCTCAGAATCAAAAAATGATCAAATTATGTTGGTTGAAGGAGACCTTTCAGATCATCAAGTCCAACCATTAACCCATCACTGCCAGGTCATCACTAAATCATGTCCCTCAGCACCACATCTCCACAGCTTTGAAACCCCTTCATGGATGGGGACTCCACCACTGCCCTGGGCAGTGTGGGAGTTGTGAATAGCAAGAAGGTCTCCCCTGAGCCTCCTTTGCTTCAGGATGAACAACCCCAGATCCCTCAGCCACTCCTTACAAGGCTTACTCTCTAGACACTTCATCCAGTTTCCTTACTATTCTTTGGACACACTCCCACCTCAATGTCTTGCTTTTACTGGCTTCATTATTTGTCACATCGCGTCACATTGTACTCTTACATGCAAAACAGTCCTTTGTCTCAAACAAATAGGGTGCTAAATCCTCTTCCCAACGTGCTTTTTGTCCCCAACTGAGGTGCAAGGTCCAGCTCCTGGGCTGGCTCTGGCAGCACTGTTACCCGGAGAGGTGATCGATGCCCCATCCCTGGAGACATTCCAGGCCAGGTTGGATGAAGCTCTGAGCAACCTGTTCTAGTTGCAGATGTCCCTGCTCCCTGCAAGGGGGTTGGACTAGATGACCTTGAAGTGTCCCTTCCAACCCAAATCATTCTATGATTCTATAGTAACAGGGGACATGACACTGGTGAGAAACCACAAAGAAATGAAGCTGTAGGTATTCCCCGAGATCTTCACCCCAAGTCTGGCCTTGGTCCATGTCACCTCACCAGGAAAACAATGTGGAAACAGCTGCAGAAGCCACCCAGAGTTTTCTGGATGCCACAACCCATGGTGGCAGATAAGTAAAGCACAATGATGCCCTGAGCAGTTAATTTGTTGGTCCTGTCGATCTTAATGTTCTGGAATGTTTTTATGTAAATCTGGATGTCTGCAAAGATTTATCCCCTCCCTGCAACCTCTCCAGGAGGAACTGAATCCTCACGATGGTGCTTGGAGCATAAATACTCCTATTTCCCCTTGGATATGCTGGTGGGGATGGGGAGCTGCTTCCTTGGGGTCCACACCAGAGTGAGGAGGGGGATAAGCTTTTGGGGGACAGCAGCATTAAATTGGCTGAGAAAGCCAGGAGCTTGATACAGCATCATTAAGCCTGGCAGAATAAGCAGTTTTAAAAGAAATATATGTTTTTTCTTTTAATTATTTTATTTTTTATTATTATTTTATTTTATTGTTTTTTCAACTTTATTTTAGTTTGTATTATTGCACTGTATTGTATTGTATTTTATATGAAATAAAGTACATAAATATGGTCCCAAAGAGATACATAACGCCTGGAGAACCCCAACAGAAATGAGCCATAAAGGTTGGAAACCCCAAGAGCCAAATACCAGCAGGTGGTGACCACCTATAGGTGACAAGAGAGGCATATTCCCTCATCTAGAAAAAAAGAAGATTCTGGCCATAAAAGCAAAATTTGGTGATGAACGCCAAGGAATGGAGGCTCACTTGATTCCCATCCTTGATGTGAAAGGCATTGCTTTGAGCACAGGCTCCCAAGCAGCCTCTTGCCCATGCGCCTCTTGATTCTTCACATCTGAATTGACTCTCTGAAGGGGTTTAAACCTTTTTAAGTACAAATAAGCTTGTGGCGAGCAAGGAAAACCCTTCGCATTTGAGGTCTCTTGGCTTCAGATTTTTAACCCATGAGTCGGGCAGGGTGATTAATGTCTGAGGCAGCTCTGTCTGCAAAAGCCTTGGCGGAGATACGTTTCCGCCAGCAAATCCAAGCGGCTGCTGATGAGGCAGATTTTGCCTGCTGAACTGGCAGGAGTTTTCCTGGCAGAAGGGTTTGCTTGCCAATGGAAGCCGCGGAGGGAGGGGACTGCCCGTGCAGCAGCTGCTGGGCTGCGAGGTCCGCCCTGTCCTGGGGAGATGGTATGGGAAGGGCTTCCTCTGGGGAAGGCAGCTTTTTATGTTCAATAGGAATATATAGGAATATGTATTTATGTATAAATATGAACAGATAGGAATGTTTTCTTTTAAATATGAATATCTAAGAAATAAAAAGCTTAGTTATATGATGATAGATAGATAGATAGATAGATAGATAGATAGATAGATAGATAGAATCACAGAATCATACAATTGCAGAATTGTTTTGGTTGGAAGACACCTTTAAGATCATCGAGTCCAACTGTTAACCAAGCACTGCCAGGTCACCACTAATCCATGTCCCTCAGCACAACATTTCCATGTCTTTTAAACCCCTCCAGGAATGGGGACCCCACCACTGTCCTGGGCAGATGGTGCCAGGCCTTGACAACCTTTCAGAGAAGGAATTGTTCCTAATGTCCAAGCTAGACCTCCCTTGGCACAACTTGAGACCATCCTGTCATCCTGTTGCTTGTTCCCTGGGAGAAGAGACCAACCCCCACCTGGCTTCAGCTTCCTTTCAGGGAGTTGTCGAGAGCAAAAAAGTCTCCCCTGAACTTCCTTTTCTCCAGGCTCAACAACCCCAGGTCCCTCAGCTGCTCCTCACAACACTTGTTCTCTAGACCCTTGACAAGCTTCATTGTCACTGCTTCTCTGAATAAGCTCCAACCCCTCAATGTCCTTCTTGGAGTGAGGGGCCCAAAATAACCCAGTTCACTGTGGCCTCAGTAGTTTGGTCCAATTAATTTCTCTCTATTAAAACAGTAAGTCATTGGTTGGTAGGTAGGTATACAGATAAGAACAAAAGAATGAAAAAATGAAAAGGGAAAAAATAAATGAATGAATTAAAAAAAAAAGAATGAAAGAACAACTTTATCTGTGATAATTAACCATTATATCCTGGGGGATTGCACAGGTCTTCCCTTCTCCACCTGTGCCTTTGCCAGTGTGGGAGCCAATCACTCAAAGGAGCAGGTAAAGCCAGAAATTGAGCTTAGGATATATGATGGCCATAGTTTTGCTAGAAGTATCTCTCCCAGGGATTCAAAGGTCATGATGGCACTGAACCAGATATTTTCAGCCTCCAGATGTTGTGCCTCCATATGTTTACAGCTCCATCTTTCTCCTCCAGTCCTTGCTGCTGCTCTGATAAAATGGGCACAGGTTTCTGGAGACCACATATGCCTTGCCATGAGCCCATATCAGGCTGGGTCTATCCCAGCATCTGTTGTGATGGTTCCTCTCATCACTCTGCTTCCTGAGATGCGGTAAAACAGAAGAGATGATGGGCCCTGATCCCACTTTGGTGGCTCAAAGCAACCCATGTACTCAAGCAGTGATGCTGGAGCTGCCCCAGCAGAGCTTTCCCAGCACCACCACTGTTTTCCCCAGATTTCCCCCTAATTAATTCTTTGATCTTTATTTCCACCTCGGTGTTCTTTCCACCCAGAGAGCTCTGTGCATCCACCAGAAGCGAAACATCAGAATGGTGATGGAGCCTCCTGGCTTTCCCCACATGGGGGTGCCATGCGGATGCAAATCAGACTGGTGCGCATGTCCTACAGCCATAGCAAGGAAAAAGGTGACACCTAAGCAATTGAGACTGCTCATTATTTTTGCTATTTAAAAAAAAAAAAAAAAAAAAAAGAAAAAAATGGATTTGTAAAAGTAATATTCACAAAACATGCAAAAAGCAAGAAATTACGTGGATGGGGAAAAATAAGTGCACTTAAAGTATGCTCTGTGGATCTTCTCTTCCCCATCCATATAGTTTCTTGCTTTTTGCATGTTTTGGCATTCCCCGGCAGAAGAAAAAAAAAATCTCTTTGGAGCTTGTTGTAACCTGGTGTGAATTGAAGAAACCTTGAAGTGGCTCTTCAGGAGTGCGAGGGATGAATCATCCTTCTCCAGCTTAAATTGGGGCAGAACGACTTGTCCTGCAGCTGAGATGGCCGCAGGGGGATAGAGGTCTGGCCGAGCTGGAAGAGAGCCTGTACAGCCCTGCCACGTCCTGCTTGGGCCTGTTCCACCACATTTCGGTGAAGGCTGGTACACCCAAATGGCTTTGTTCCCCATGCACTGCTGTCCTGGCCTCTCCCCATTCCTTGCTTATAATGTTTACTGTACCTGGAGGGGTGAGACTGGGATTAATTTCCATGAGAACATGTTGAAAGAGTAAATATCTCCAAGCGGGGACGCTTGGCAGGTTTATGTGGTTTGTTTTCCTCCAAGAATTGGCAACTTTCCTGCTCTTTTTCTGGTCGCTTGTGACCAAACATGAACATTGAGGGCTGTGGAGGCAGGATGCATCTGCCCGTCTGGAGCAGGACTCAGTGCCTGACCTTCATCCCATCTTCAAGTGGGACCATAACTATTTCCAAGTCTACCCAGGAGGTAATTCTTGGTGCTTTCAAACAGAGGCGACCTCTCTGCTGGTGTAAATCCTAGTGCAGCGTCCTCTTAAGACTGGTGTTATCTCTCATCCTGTAATCTGGGAGCAGATGGGAGTAGTTGAAGAAAGATGAGGGTCATGTCCAATGATGGGTTTCAGCCCTTGGGTGAGAGCGACTCTGTGGGGCTGCTCTGTGGTCTGCTGTAGGAGAGCGACCCACAAAGCACAGCCCCATGAGGTCACATCAAACACTCATTGGTTGCTTTCCTGATGTGGAGTTGTGCTACCACCATCAGCATCTTAGGAGCAGGAGGCGGGAGGTCACTCGTACTACTGTAGTAGAGGAAACATGAGAAGAAACTCCAAGAGCCATGTAACAACACTCCTGAGGTTTCTTGACAGCAGACACAGCTTCATGGGCTCACACCAGGGACCACATTATCTCTGGGGTGTGGGCATCCAGAGATGGGTGCGGGGCCTTCTGCCAAGAGCTAGCTCCACACATTCATCATCTATGGATGTAACTAGGAACTTAAGTCTGCATTCAACCAAGAGTTATCACCATCACTTCTGTGGTGCTAGAATGGGATATGAGGTGTTACTGCCACCAGCCTTCCTTCTGAGGGTTATCTACAAGGGCCAGGGACTGAGGCATCAGCAAGCCTCTACCAGCCTATTTCCTCCAAACTCTTCCACTTGACATGGACATCCCAGAGAGCATCAAGATCACGTGAAGGCCTGTTCAGGGTCATCAAGGTTGGGACACACCTGCTGAGCTACTCCTGAGAGGTAGTTGTTGAATTTGTCTTCAGGAAGCTGGCCTTCACCTTCCTGAAGGTGACTTCAAAGGGGTTGAAATAACCATCAGGAAGTTAGGACAGTGAGGAAGGGTGAAATAGTAAGAAAAAAGGAACGAAAGAAAAGACAAAAGCTATGAGGGGATAAGAGACAAGAGGAGACAGCAAGAGGAGGCTTGGGTGAGGGAAGAGAAAGGACATCAAGGCAGGAGACAGGCTGTAAAGACAAGGGAGGAGCATTAGAGTTGCAGGGTGTTGAGGCATGTGACAGTAAATATGAAGGTGATGATGCTACTTGCCCCAGGGCGTTGTGGATGCTGTCCTCATTGTAAGAGCCTTCCATGCTTGCTTGGTACATGCAGGAGGGCAAAGTTGAGGGGACACTCACTGGGTCAGACCTATGAATCCCAAAAGGTGTTGCTGTGTGTTCAGGGCTCTCCCAGAACATATGTCCCAGTTTGGTTTCATCTGGGAAGAACCAAGGCTGTGTGCTTCAGGGCTGGGTTTCCAGAGCAAACCACTATGCACTGAGTGGGACAATCAGAGCAGTCATAGAATTGTAAAATGGTTTGGGTTGGAAGGGACCTTAAAGATCATCTAGGTCCAACCCTGCTACTATGAACCTTCCACTAGACCACGTTGCTCAAAGCTCCATCCAGCCTGGCCTTGAACTCTTCCAGGGAGGGGACATCCACAACTTCTCTGGGGAACCTTTTCCAGTCACTGCAAAACTGCACGTTGCTCTGAATTAAAACATTGCCTCTGAGTCCTCTGTGGTCAGCAGTGCAGACATCCTCCATGCTGCCCCATCGCACGGTCCATGGCAGGAAATATGCCTTCAGTGGTGGAGAAGGCAGCACACCATCCCCATTCTGTACAGGTTACCGTGCTTGAACATCCTTCAAGATGCGTCCCCTTTTAAACAGGGAGTGATCTGGCAAGAAGGATGATGGCATGCACAATGGTCACAGAGAGAAGTCTGATGAACACGTTGGGAGAACCCTTTTCCATGGTGGAGCCCAGAGCCAAGCTCATGTGTCTGGCTGTCTCCAGGTGGTATGTTCACAAACCAAGGAGGTGTGTATTGCTCCCAGTTGTCTGGCTTTCTGCTGAGAAAAGAGCAGAAAGGATAAGTGTGATTGCAGTGTAACAAGGCAGACTTGCAGGCATACTCAGCAATGGTGAAACTGGACCCCTGAAGCTGCTTAGAAGGTGGCCATGAGATCCTGCTTTGAGATAAGACTGAGCTGAGGGCCTCAGCAGGCTCCAAAAATGGAGGTGCTAATCATGGATTGCAGATCTCCAGCTGGCTTTTATTATCTTTAGCAGCCAGTGTCTGTGTTGAGGTGCAAGGTCAGAGCTGTAAGAGCATCTTCTCAGCTTTATGAGAACTTCTCCACGTTTGGAGATTTCCCACACCTTCCTTGGAAGTACAAGCTTTTGTCAGACTGACAAATTCCTACTCTAAATTGACTCTGGCCTGATGGACACAGATCTGATCCCACAAGCAGTGCTTGCCCCTGCTTTCCTGGGCACAGTCTCAGTGTCTCCAGCTCCCAGAGACCAGCTACTGCTAACCTTGACTCGTGCAGGAGCATATCAATATGGGACTGTCCCCTCCATCGTCCTGTCTGCATGAGCTGAGCAATGTGTACATTCCTGCTGTAAATTCCCCTGCCCGGTCGTGCGTCACCGCTGCTCTCTCTCATTTCTTGTTAATGTGTAACTTGAAACTCACTGGGGCACATTTCTGTGATGGTAACATTATCTGTTCCCCAGCTGGGCACATCCCTGCCTGCTTGGACCATGGGTATTTTTATCTGGGGAGATGGTAACATCTGAAGGGCAGTGGATGGAGAAGGTTGAACACCCTTGAAGGGTTTCCTGAATCTCTACAGGGCAGCTGAGGAAAAGTGCTTCTTGGACAGAACCTCTCTCCATGTGACAAAGGTTCCATATTTCTAAAAAATTATGTTGGAGATCAGTTTTGGGGACAGATCTCAAGGCTGTTGTGTGTCTGGGAGAAGAGGTGTGAAGCCCTTCTCCTCCTTCTTTGCTAGCTGCAGAGGGAAAGGGGGACTGTTGAATTGCTTTCTGTGCCTATGGTGGATGTTTGGGAAGGACACGACACCTCCAGTATGGGACAGTTTTTAGAGCAGACACGTGTCAATCAGGAGTGGTATGAGTAGAGCTGGATGACTCCCAGGCTGGGGGGATGGTGGAGATGCTGCCATCTCACTGCACCTTCCCATTATCAGAGTACTGCTCTGCATCAAGGGCTCAGCTACATGGGGACCATATCAGCCCATGGCTGCCAGGGCTGGACCGAGCTGGCCAGCGTTCATTTGGTCACATGACCTTGCAGCCCTGGTTATCAACACTGGCCATCCCCACCACCCTGGCACTGATGTTTCTCCTGGTGCTTTTGCATGCAGACATCTCCATTCACCCTGACCTGCCTCTATTTCACCTCTCTGCCTCTCTTCCTACAGTCAGGGACAACTGATGGGAGGAAGAAGCAGTGTTCTAATAGGAGATAAGACCCTTCCAACCCCAAATACTCCCACCTTTGAAGCCCAGGAGACTGGTTCTTGTTCAGCCAAGGGTGAATTTTCTGCCCTGGGGTCTGGATGCAGCCTCAGATCCTGCAAAGACCTTTTACCAGCACTTTCTCCAAACAAAAAAGTGACTGTGGCAAGTCTCCTGCCAACATTGTGGACAGGAGTCCAATACTACCTTCTCTCAAGCTTCATGGTTTGCATGATGGTTGGACAAAAAAATTGCTTCCCTATATATTTTTCTATTGCTTCTGACCACAGCACTTCCGTAGCATAACTCAGCAACATTCACCAGCCTTCCTCTCTCATTTCTTGGAAATGTCAGTGTCTGATTCCTTTTCCTCTATTTATGTCTTTCCCATGAAGTGGGTTAGACCCTAACACTGAATATTACACCCAGTGGTGCACGTATGAAGCCATGATGAAGTTTTGGGCCAGAGTCTGTAGGAGCCAAGAGCATCCTTACTGGGAGGGATCACAGCACTGTTGGTTCCTCCTAGGAAGGGCCTCTCCCTGGGTGCCACTCAGGAAGGGAAAACAAATGAAGCTCTAAAAAAAAATCCCATGGGGAACTGTCACTTTTGTGGTCATTGACCAGATTCTGCTCCAGAGGAAGCAACTGGAAGACGACAGGAGAAGAGGGCATCGGGAGATGGATGGATGGCCCTGGAGGTGCCAATCCATGGACGGGTGGAGCTCTTGGAGTTACCCATCCTCTGCCAAGGCTGAGAAGGAAATGAAACTATGTTTGAGGCTGAAAGTGTGGCATGAGCCAAGTTCAGCTTTTTTTTTCCCCATTTTGTGGAAAGCCCTGACACACTCCTTCAAGAGGGTGGGTGCATGGGAGGTGTGGGCTTAAAGCTGCACCTTGGCACACAAGAGGGGAAATGAAACTTCCCATCCAAAGGAGAAAGTGTGGGAACAATATGCTGATACTTCTCAAGCTGCTTTGATTCAGTTCCTGTTAAACTCTTCTCTATGAAGAGCTGCATCTCTTTTTAGCAGAGATGATGCTCCATGGTCAAGCATTACGCTCACTAAAGCAAAGTGACCACAAAGCACCAGCCTGACAGCAAAAGTGGGTTATCCCTGCTGTAAGTGGGCAGTATCGTGGAAACAGCCCTGTTCCTGCCTGATTTTCTCCTCTGTCACTGATTTTTGCTGGTGAAATGATCTTATTTGGAGGGCAAGGCTTTGAGACGTGTGGGGAGATGAAAACTCCACTATGTGAAATAAAATAAACCGAACGGCCCCAGAGATTTTTATTCACCTGGAGCAGAGTGCTCACTGAGAAAAGAGATTGTGGCTGTAGCGATCAGGTCTAATCAAAAACAAGAATTAATCTCCTAATTTAACTTCCAAACGTAAAAACACAGATATATTGATTATGTTGAGTTTTCTTTGAGCACACCTGTCTTGCTGCTTTTATCCTGACCATCATAAAGCAGCAATAAAACCATGAACAAATTCCAGCACTGAATTCTCATCGGTGTAAAAGGCAGAACAGCCTCACGTTGGTCTCCCAAAGCTGAGTTCATTCAACCTTGGTAGATTATCAACAACTTCCCAGCGGCACTAAACAAACCTGGGCTCAGGTACACTGCCTGAAAGGAGGCTGGGTTTACACCTCATCTTCATCAAACCAGTCCCTCCTCACTAGGAAGACTTGCCATTTTCCAGAGAAAATTGCCTTTGCTGCTTTGAGTGTGTTGTTCATGCACTGTGAAAGGCTTTTCTTCTCCCGGAATGGTTGGTAGGTTACAGTGGCAAACAGTAAAATCCACTTACCAAGCCCAGTCTTACACAATAGCCACTCTGGAGAGTGAGTTTTCATCTCTGAGTCATAGGGGCAGTGAAACAAGGATGTATTTTGTTTGGGGTTTGTTTTTTTTTTTTCCACTCCATGAAATATTTAATCCATTTACTTTGACCATTCACAACTGCAGATTGTACATCTGGAAAGTCCCAGCATTTAGAAGCGTGAACATGAGCTTAGCTAAGCCTTATCTTGGCTCTTCAGCGTACGGGGAGAAGATGCACATCTGGAAATGTGTAGCTTAACAAAGCTCAGAAGAAGGGCTGAATCTGGCTGGTGTTTACGTGAGCAAAATTCTGCCATGAAGTCCAAAATCTCACAGGTGTTCTCATGGCATGGAAAGCAGCCCTGAGAAGAAGGACTTTGGGGTTCTGAGGGGTAAATGCTGGACACGAGACAGCAACGTGCACTCACAGCCCAGAAGCCAATGGCATCCTGGGCTGCATCCAGAGCAGCGTGGGCAGCAGGTCAGGGAGGGGAT
>WTSP01007029.1:7915-25454 GCA_025331215.1 Actenoides lindsayi | reverse complement strand
CCTCACCGGGAGGAGGAGGAGGAGGCGGAGGCGGCGGCGCGGCAGGTCCTCGCTGCGGGCAGAGCTGCGCTCCGCTCCCGCTGCCCGGCCCTGCCCGCTGCTGCCCTCCCGCACGGCCCGCCGGGAGCTGTAGTCCGGTGCCGGCGGGAGCGGGCAGGAACGGGGCGGCGGGATCGGCTCGCTAGAAGCCTCCGCAGGTGCTGGCCAGAGGGGAAAACGTCACTTCGTAGTAACTTACTCCAAGAAGAACCAGATGTCCGGCGCTGGCGGGGCTGGGATGCTGCTGGCGTGGCCGGGATGCTGCTGGGCTGGTGCCACCAGTGATGCTTGTGGGTTGACCTGCTGAGAAGTCAGGATCCAGCAGCTCCCAAGTTCTGCTTTCCCTCTAGAGCCCCCCCTTTTTCCTCCAAAGATGGAGCTGCTGCACGGCTGGGACTTCAAGGGGGTCCAGAGCACAACTATGGGGGCTGTAAATGACCCATGCACTGGTGGCAGTGGTGTGAGCGGCTTTGGGAGCACTTGACCCAAACACGAGCCCCAAAGCCGTGCCCAGGGCATCAAGGGGATGCCTGGGAGTCTCCTGCCCCACGCAGAGGTGAGATGGGGAGATGAGATGTTTGAGGGATGGAGGATCCTCCTCTGGTGCTGGGGATGGGTCCGAGGAGGTGTTTAATACCACAACAGGATCTTGCTGGAGGTGAGCACCAGGCTCACACCGCTGGCAGGAGCATACATCAGGAACAACCCAAATTTTAAGCATCTAAGTGCTTGTCTGAATTGAATTTCTGAGTGGAGTGAATTATCCTGTGGGTTAAAATCAAGGTCTGACCTGACTCCTGCTGAAGGTAAGAACAAAACTATTATCAGCTCTGGAGATAGATGGGCTTAAGTCGCACGTGCTCAAAGGAAAAGCTTCCCGAGTTGTTGCTGACCATACTGGAACCCTTCCCTCTGCTCGAGACATCCGAGGCTTTGCAAACCTGTTGGGAGAAAAAAAAACCCCAACAAACAAAGGAGGTTAAGAGCAGAGGAGAGCCTGGGATTACACCCCTGTGCAGGGCTGGCTGCTGGCAGAGACACAGTCTGCAGTGCCCAGGCAGATTTGGAAATCACAGACTGTGCGGAAACTGGGAGGGCAAATTACTCGGAGAGATCGGGAGCCAAGAATCATCCAACCACTCTTACCCTCTCCCCTTCTTCCACGAAGCAAGGGCCAGTCAGGAATAGCTGTATATTATATCTCTGTACATCCACACGCAGATGTAGGGTGTGCCCAGGCAAACGCGGCATTGCTGCCTGCAGCAGGCAGGATTTGTACGTGGGCAGGGACGTGTTTCTATCGAGACAAGCTTGAGGTGGGAGCCCAGAGCCTCTCCCAAAGCCTTATTTTTGCCGCTGGGGGAAGGAAACGGCACATTTCCTACGGCTCTGCTCGCCCGCTGGAAACCATCGGGCCCGAGACAACTTGGGGAGCGCATTCGCCAGTGGCTGGCTGGTGTTACTCAGCTTAAAATACGAGTCAGGATATTTATAATCAAGGCCGGGCTGATAATAAAAACGTTTATTAAGCACATGGCAGCCCTTCATACAGAAACCCCTCAGCTATTCCAGCAGGCTTTTCAACGTAAAGCCCTTTTCCCTCCCCTCCCTCCAGCTCTGGCTTTACTGAGGGGCACGGCAGAAGGAAATAAATTAATCCAGCAGCACACGGCTTGATTACGAAGGAGTTAAACTGAAGTCACCCCATCGGCCGGGGCACAGCGCAGCCCCACACGGCCCTCCACACTGCTTATTGGGCTGCGAAACAGCCCGGGCGTGCTAAATATTTCAGAGGCCTGTTATTTTGGAAATGAGGGGTTGAGGTAGATACTTTGTTCTGAGATGAATTAATAAAAAAGCTCCTTTAGGAAGAAATTTGGTCTGAAATTTAGATTTCCTCTGGGCTACCCACCGCTATTGGGCTGCCCCTCTGTAGGTCGACATCTGCCATAGTTGGGTATAAACCATTCCCAAAGCTTTTCCGAGGTGTTATCTTGAGCTCTGCCACAGGACCGGCATAATTTGTCTCCTTGACAGCAAAAGGACGTGCCGCTGAGGGAAATAAATAGATGCTCTGTTTAAAATGGCAGCGCGTTTTCATGGGGTTCAAAACGCAGAGCGCTGCACTGATGGGTTCCGCTTGGCTGCAGTCCCTGGCCGGCTGGCAGATAAGACATCAAGTTTATTCCAAGAAGGAAAAGTGGGAAACAACAACAAAATAAAGAACAGAAATAAAACACCCCAGGGAGAAAATATCAACGCAGCCCATGTGTTGGTGACAGACGGGCGGAAATGGCAGGAAGATGGGATTGCAAACTGGGCGAGGTACCATTAAAACTGAGTGGTGCGAGTGACCTGTCTGAGGGACAGGATCCATCCAGAGTGATGTGCACAAGCTGGAGAAGTGGGCCTCTGTAAACCTCCTGAGGTTCAACAGGGCAAAGTGCAAGGTCCTGAACATGGGTCAGGGCAATCTCTGGTATCAGTCCAGGCTGGGGAATGAAGGGATGGAGAGCAGCCCTGCGGAGAAGGACTTGAGGGTGCTGGGGGGTGAAAAGTTGGATGTGAGCCGGCAATGTGCGCTCACAGCCTCAAAGGCAATGGCATCCTGAGCTGCATCCAGAGCAGCGTGGGCAGCAGGTCAGGGAGGGGATTCTGCCCCTCTGCTCTGCTCTGGGGAGACCCCCCCTGCAGTGCTGGGTCCAGCTCTGGAGTCCTCAGCACAGGAAAGACAGGGACCTGTTGGAGCAGGGCCAGAGGAGGCCACAGCAATGCTGGGAGGGCTGGAACCCTCCTGCTGTGAGGCCAGGCTGAGAGAGTTGGGGTTGTTCAGCCTGGAGAAGAGAAGGCTCCAGGGAGACCATCTTGTGGCTTTTCAGTACTTAAAGGATCCTGTCAGAAAGATAGGGAGGGACTTTTTATCAGGACCTGTTGTGGCAAGACAAGGGGTGATGGTTTTAAACCAAAAGAGGGAGATTTAGACTGAAGAGATGGGATGAAATGTTTTACAATGATGATAGTGAGACCCTGTCCCAGGTTGCCCAGAGAGGTGATTGATGCCCCATCACTGGGAGCATTCAAGGTGAGGTAGGCTGGGATTCTGAGCAGCCTGCTCCAGTTGTAGATATCCCTGCTCCCTGCAGGGGGGTTGGACTCGACGACCTTTAAAGGTCCCTTCCAACCCAAAACATTCTATGATTCTATGATTTCTATGCATCTAAAAAACATTCAATATAAGGTTTCCCATCCTTGCTTTCTGCTACTTCCTTCACAGGCATGTTTTCTTGCTGGTGTTTGCCTTTCTACATGCCTAAACTCCCAAAAAGTACCATGCAGGTCTGGGTGCTTTTCGGAGAATGTCTGACTCATTTGCTGTGTGCTGCTCAGTTGCTGATCACAGCAGGTCCCAACTCAAGCTGGGACACGAAGGGGAGCCCTGCAATATGGCAAAGCCCTGAGCAGCCCCGAGCTGTTAACACCCCCAGTTCCTGGCTCAGCAGGATATGCTTCTGGGACAGCATATGGGATATATATTAGTGGCTACTGGACATGTCATGAGTAGCCTCCACGGTTGCACAAGCCACGATGAACTTTGTAGGCACAGAACATCCCCGTTCCCTGGGTGAGATGGATTTGTCAGCCAGGGTTGGGAAGGAAATGCTGCCTGGGGGTGAATGTTGCCCTTGCCAGGACGTAGGAGCATTTTTCCTCTCCTGAGCATCCGTTTTCCAATTGCAAAAGGCATTGCCCAGGGCTGGGCAGTCCCTTGGAGGAACCTGCTTCTGATCTTTCTGATCCCTAAATGCAGCCCTTTGCCTTGTCCATATTTTTGTCAGCCGTCCATAGCCTTCATTACCCAACTTCTCCCCAAAGGTCCACTTATCAGTCACTGTCCTCTTGGGGAATACTTGTCTGCAGCCCATGCACGGGGACCCCAAATGATGATGTCATTGGGTGACATGGGGACATGTCTCTAAGAGCAGGACTGAATCTGGCCATGAGGATGCTGCCATGTCTAGAGATGATGCCCATAAGAGCTGGATTTCAACTGGAAGCCCCTTGTGTGTGTTTATAGGGACAGTCAAGGCTGAGGAAATCAGGCCAGGACAACCCCAAACATGGTGTGAGTGTGAGGGGCAGTGGCCATCCCCTACCCAAGTAATGTAGGGTTTCCATGAATCACTGGAAAAGCAGGGGACAGGGAGCATCACCTAACCCCAGCTCTAACGTTCACGCCAGCACTAACTTTAACCCTGATCCTGGGGAGAGTCTGCACATGAATCTGTACTCCTCAAACCCTTCTGTGTGTCAGAGAAGAGCTATTTCCAACCAGGGAGCATCCATCAACATTTTCATGGACACTAAACCAAAACAACAGGACAAGATATCATCTCAACTGAAAGAGAAACTGGGTGGCGCTTGGGATGACTGCAGGCAGGGAATGCCCAGTGCCTAAAGAGGAAGGAGGCAGGGGGTGTTTTCTTGATGGTGAGACAGGTCTCAGGGCCACCATCATGTGAAGATGGTGCTTTAGATAAGGAAATGATGGTGGTACCCAGACCAGAGCTTTGGTCCTGCTTCTGTTATGTCATTCTTTAGGTTGGTGTTCAAAAGTCAGGCAGCCCCAAGTATCAGGCAGTGCCAAGCTGATCCCACAAGACCTTGGCACACATATATGAAATTCCTCTTAAATCCAAGGGTAAACTCCCAATGACTTTTCCTCTCTCTTGTCTGATGATGAAAGGTCATGAACTCTTTGGGAAGTGAATTGGGTAGCGGGGAGGAGAAGAGATGTGAAGAGTTAGCCCAATTTCTGGCTGTGGGCTGTCAGTCCCACAATTGCCATGTCCCATTGCAGCTGCACTTCTGATACACTTTTGTTCATGCTCCAGGGAGGGCTGGAGGACCAGGGCATGCTCAAGTGCCCTTTAACAACCTCCATTACTCTTGTAACCATATTGTATGATGGGATAGAGAATGCTCAGCAAATCTGGGAACACCACTGACTTGGGTAGCATGGTGGACTTGCTGGAGGCAGAGCTGCTGGAGGGACTTGAAAGAGGTTCAGCAAGAACAAGTGTAGTGTCCTGCCTCTGGGACATGCTGGCCTTGTGCACACTTGGCCAGGCTGGAGTGGCTGGCTGGAAGCAGATGGTGGCCACAAGTTGCCCCCAGATCAGAAGTGTGCATTTGAAGCAGCAAAGGTCAACCATGCCCCGGGTGAATTTTGCCAGAGTACAGACATCAGGGCCAGGGCAGTGATTCCTGCTCTCTCTTTGACACTGGTGAGACCATGTCTGGGCAGTAGGTCTAGTTTGGGGCTCCCCAATACCAGGAAGAGGGTGACAGATAGGCCCAGAGGGGCCACCAGACTGGAGCTTGGGATGTGGAAGGAGAGGCTGGGAGATGGGCTTGCAGCAGGAGGGGAGAAGGCTAAGGAGAATTTTATGTCTGCTTGCATCTCCCTGCTGGGGTGGTGTGGAGGAGATGGAGATGGAGTTTCCCAGTGATGGTACAAGAAGCAGTGTCACAAGTTCCAAAAAGGAAAACTTCCATTAAGTACTACAAAAAAATTCCCACGAGGGTAGTCAAACTTTGGAAGAAAGCCCAGAGAGCAGGAAAATCTCCATCTTTGGAAACAGTTAAGCCTGTCCTTGACATAGTCTGACCTTGTTGAATGTCAGGCTTGGAGCAGACTTGGAGCAGAGGTCCAGAATCACAGAATCACAGAATGGTAGGGGTTGGAAGGGACCACTAAAGAACATCTCATCCAACCCTTCCAGATCCTGCCAGAGCAGGATTGCCCAGAGTAGATCATACAGAACAAGTCCAGGCAGCTTTTGAAAGTCTCCAGAGACGGAGATTCTACCACCTGTCCGGGCAGCCTGTTCCAGTGCTCTGTCACCCTCACAGTGAAGAAGTGTTTCCTCATATTGAGGTTGAACCTCCTGTTTCCCAGTTTATGGCCGTTGCCCCTAGTCCTATCACTGGACACTACTGAGAAGAGCCTGGACCCATCTTCCTGACACCCACCCTTTAGATACTTGTAAGCATTGATCAGATCCCCCCTCAGCCTCCTCCTCTCCAAACTCAGCTCTCTCAGCCTTTCCTCATATGGTAGGTGATCCAGGCCCTTAATCGTCTTAGTGGCCCTGCACTGGATCCTCTCCAGTAGTTCCTTGTCCTTCTTGAACTGTGGAGCCCAGAACTGGACACAGTACCCCAGATGAGGCCTCACCAACATGGAGTAGAGGGGGAGATAACCTCCCTCAACCTGCTGCTCATGCTCTTCATAATGAATCCCAGGATGCCATTTGCCTTCTTGGCCATGAGGGCACACTGTTGGCTCATGGTCATCCTGCTGTCCACTAGGAGTCCCAGGTCCTTTTCCCCAGAGCTGCCCTCCAACAGATCAGCCCCCAGCCTGTACTGATACATGGGGTTGTTCCTCCCCAGATGCAGCACTTTACACTTGCCCTTCTTGAATTCCATTAGATTTCTCCCCACCCAGCTCTCCAGTCTGTCCAGGTCACACTGGATGGCAGCACAGCCTTCTGGCGTGTCAGCCACTCCTCCCAGTTTTGTATTGTCAGCAAACTGGCTGAGAGTACATTCCATACCTTTGTCCAGGTCATTGATGAATATATTGAATAGGGCTGGACCCAGTACTGGCCCCTGGCGGACACCACTAGCCACAGGCCTCCTGTAGTCAGACTTAGAGCAGAGATCCCAGATGACCCTGCAGTCTCAGTTATTCTGTGAGTCCCCCACAATGTGCTGATGCTTGGCTTATCTGGACAAGCTCTCCTGGCATTAAATCCCCAACAGTGAGGCAGAAAGTTACCCAGAACCTGCTAACATGGCAGCAGGGATGGAGGACACAGGCATGCCCCTACTCTGAGCACCAAGGTCTCCCCTGTTCTGTCCATGCCATGGCTCCCCAGCATTCACTGGGCTTTTTGTTTTCTCCACCAAAAGCCAACTGATGTATCGTTTTCTCCACATAGCAACAAAATTACTTCCTCTATAGTCAATAGGCAATGAAGTCAACTAATTTCCCGTTAGACATATCTCTCAGGGGTCTTTTGGAGATCTGCACCCACCTCCATTGAGAAGCATCCTCCACCTGATTTGAGGTGCTCACCGTGCCTTGGGGCCTCACCAGCTCTTAGTGGAGCAGAACAGGGAGATGTGGTCACCAGCAGCTCCATCCTCCCCATAGGATTTCTCCTGGGGCTTACAGGGGAAATTATGGTGGTATCCAGACCAGATTAGAGCCTTGATCCTGCTGTTGTTACCTCATTCTTTAGGTTGGTCTTCAAAAGTGAGAAGGAGCCCCCAGAGCTGAAACCAGGAGACCAAAATGTGATAACGTGCAAAATGATTTCCCAGCTGCTGGAAACAATGGGGAAATAACATGGAAATTTAATTAGCTGACACAGTTAAATCATTCCACTTCATTCCACAGGCATGGTTTTGGTTTAGACACTTGAGGTGGTGTGGAGGTGTAATACTTGCTCTGTCATCACCTTTAACAGATGGGGAAACTGAGGCACAGGCTTTCCCTGGTGGTGAGTAACCAGTGTGTCCGGTGAGCCAGTGTAGACATGCTGGCAGGGCTGAGGATATTGCTGCCTGTCCCAACCCTGAGTCCCAGAGTAAACAAACCCTCCTCCTAAGCAATCCCTTCACCTGTGGTGCTGCTCTCCATCCATTACAGAGCTCATGGGCATCTCAGAGGAGATCAAATCTTGGTGCTCCCTTGATTGCTGGGAAGGCTTGTATCACACTCCTACCCTTTCACCCCTGTCACACTGCCCAGCTGAGTTTTAGAGTTACTTTGGAGATGAATTTCAGAGCAGAGAACACCCATCAGCCTGGCAGTAGGTCCCCCAGATGCCCTAAAACTATGTCGATATGAGATGACCATATCCTACCTCCTCCTCATGGCCCATGGAAGATGATTACAAATCCCTCACATGCAGAGATTGCCCTGGGCTCCAGGGTTCTGATAAGCTGGTTCACATGAGCAGTGAACCTTTCCTGGAGTTGCCCATCGGTTTTTCCCACTGATCCAAGCTGTTACCATCACCCCATAGTTGTGGTGAGACAGGGAACATGGAGCCAGAGTGGTATGGAGGATCACCATGTTGACAGGGATTCCCCAACCCAGGGGCACATGGGAAGAAGCCAGTCATTGTATCCCAAAATAGCTGCCTTGTTACAAAGGAAACATTGGTGGAGAGCCAATCTGTAGGCTCCTTGAGAGCGGGAGGGTT
This sequence comes from Actenoides lindsayi, assembly GCA_025331215.1. NCBI lineage: Eukaryota > Metazoa > Chordata > Aves > Coraciiformes > Alcedinidae > Actenoides > Actenoides lindsayi. The sequence goes on along the minus strand of WTSP01007029.1, from coordinate 17,136 downwards.
TCCTCCTAACACAGGAAGGTGAGTGACTCACTCCTATGGAAATTGGAGGGACGGGGAAGAGGCAATCCCTCTCCCTGGTGGCTATCTATCTGGAGATAAATCTCTATCCACTTACATTGCAAATACCTTCTCCTGAAAATACCTATTCTTGTTTTTTTCTTATCAGATGGTCTATGTGTTCCAAAAATCAGAGAGTCCCAAGGGTCCTTGCTCTGGCTAAAAGCACATCCCAAGGCTTTTCCATGGCCACCCCATGAATGACGCATTAAAAGGGAGAACCTGGCCTGTACCCGTGACTGGAAACACCAGGAAACACCTGCAAGCACTTAGTTAAGGGTCTTCCTTGTGGTGTTTTCTAATCAGGAAAAGGTAGATCCCAGGGATGATGAGACAATCTGTTGTTTCTGCATGAGGCTGTGGTTCGGTTTTAATGACAGCTACCAGCTTGAGGGTAATGGTGGGTTCATGGTCCAGACCATGTCCAGGGTGTCCTTCAACCTGATAATGTGTGAACGGTGCACTGTGCCCTAGTCCCTGTCCAGGCTACACCACTATGGATGTGACAAACCTTGAAAAGAAGCAAAGCCATCATCTATTTTCCATGGGTACCTTAGTATCATAGAATGGTTTGGGTTGGAAGGGACCATTAAAGGTCATCTAGTCCAAGCCCCCTGCAGGGAGCAAGGACACCTGAAATTAGATCAGGTTGTTCAAAGCTTTGTCCAACATCATCTGGAATGTCTCTAGGGATGGGGCATCGACCACCTTGCTGAGCAGCCTGGGCCAGGGTCTCACCGCCCTCACTGGAAAAAATGTCTTCCTTCTCTCTAGTCTAAGTCTCCCATCTTTTAGTTTAAAACCATCACCCCTTGTCCTGTCACAACAGGCCCTGATAAAAAGATTGTCCCCATCTTTCTGATGGGCCCCTTTAAGTACTGAAAGACCACAAGAAACCTAGAGCCTTCTCCAGGCTGAAGATCCCCCAACTCTCTCAGCCTGGCCTCACAGCAGAGGGGTTCCAGCCCTCCCAGCATTGCTGTGGCCTCCTCTGGCCCCGCTCCAACAGGTCCCTGCCTCTCCTGTGCTGAGGACTCCAGAGCTGGACCCAGCACTGCAGGGGGGTCTCATCCAGAGTAGATCTTGTGCATACTCCATCTCTCACTGTAAACTCAGGGCTTTCCCCTTGACTTGAAACAGGCTGGGGAGTGTTTGCTGGCAACCACTCTTCACCTGTTCACTTTAGAGCCCAGAAAAAGCCAGTTCAGCTTCTCCTGTCCACAAAGACCTATCTGAATTGCTAAAAGGAAGATCAGGATTTGACTTGCACATCACAAGGCCCTATGTCACGTGTCAAAGGGCTCTTTGGTCATTTGATGTCTCAGCCAGATGCATGCTCAAATAATGCACAAAATGTTGATACACAGGGAAGAGACTGCAGGGAAGAAGTTGTGTTAAATGAAGGGACCGTCTTGGCAAGAGGCAGTGGTGTTTTCTCATGGATGTCTCTAATGCAAGATGCAGTGCCTGTCTAACAGAGGTCAACCCAAGCACTAGTTACTGGCTTTTGTGAAGAGTTTACAGGGTGAAATTCAGGTGGCAGAAAAAAACCCCTGAACCTGGTTATCTAATGGTCTCAGCAAAACTCAGTGGAACTCACACAGTTTGAGACAGAGACTTAGGCCTCAGCACAGTGGAGCCACGACAGAGCCAGCCACAGTACTGCTCTCTTACTGACATGTGTCAGCACCTTCAGCCTGACCCTAGTCTGCTGGGATCCCCTGGTCAGAGGATGACAGGATAACTCAGGTTGGAAGGGACCTCAGGATGTCTCCAGTCCAACCTCCTGGTCATGACAGGGGTAGCTCTGGAATTAGACCAGGTTGTGCAGGGCTTTGTTCAGTTGCGTCTTGAAAATCCCCATGACAGAGGTTGCACAACCTGCTGTTGGAGCAGTTTTCCCTTATACTCAACCTGAAAGATCAGTGGTGGCAATATCATTGATTTTGCCATGATAATCAAGACTCACTCAAACAGGTCTCCTTGGCCCTCATCATGGGAAGAGAACAACCCATTTTCCAAAGGTAGCACTCCCAAAGACCACCATCATCACCTCTCCTGGGAAAGTCCCATTGGCATCAGAAACAGCCTGGGGGATGCAGGGAAGGAGCCCTTCTAGTTAAAGCATGTCCCAGGCTGCTGTTTGCTAATTTGGATGCCACAGGTTTCATCCATCCAGATGAAAAAAAAAAATCATGCTGTTATGAAGGTTTGTGTCTCTGTGGACAACACGCTACAGGTCCCACTGTCCTTACTCCCTCATCTTCATCACAGACTATCAACTGTCTCTCTCTTTCCTTGGGGATTAATGGCACCATTATTTCTCTCCACCTTCCCTCTCTCCTCACCTACACATCCTCTGCTCCTTAGGCACAATATATCTTTTCATTTAGTGATGGCCCAACTGATAGCCACTTCACTAATCACTCAATTGCTCTCCACTTGTATTTAGCTTGGAAGCCCATTCCTTTGATTCCAGGACTTGTCTGGGCAAAAACCAAGCACAGAACCAACTGGATGAGTTGGTCACATAAACATTATTGCCTCCAAAGCTTGTTTTGCAAATCTGGACTTCCCAGGAGTGCTCAGCTGAGAGCTAGAAGCAGATTTAGAAGGAAATAACCATTTGATCTGGAGGAATTGGCTTCTGTTTAGCAGTCTGGCTGATAGCTACATCCCCAGCTCACCAAGGACATTAAACCCTGTGTTGGTGACAAGCCTGCTTCTGGCCAGGGGATCTCCAGCACTGACAGTGCACACCCAGCCTCATGATGCTCTTGCCCCACATCAGTCCCATCAGCTATCCCAAGACAAGGAGCCGGCCTGAGAGACTCCAGATTAATCTCTGGAACGTGACCTTTAAATGCTGGGAGTGGTGGGAGAGTTATTTTAACTGCGGTGGCAAAGGTCCAAATAAAAAACATCAGCCAGGCCCTAGATAACAATATTGGCCTCCTGACAAGGACACCAGTTGTGAGTGAACATTTGGGCTGGGTGGATTATCATGGAGTGAACATGGGAAAGCAAGTGTCTCCTATCTCATCTGGTTGGAGGTTAAAAAAAATACATGTCTGTGATGGAGCACCTAACCACCAGCCTGCATTTCCCCAGGCAAAATCCATGTGGACACAATTTCCCACCTCCCCAATTGCTTTAACTCCGCTCCAGCCATGGCCAGGGAAATAGGTGCAGGCTGCAGAGCTCTGCACTCCTCAGAATAGGCTTCATGAGCCCAGTTTGCATTTAATTAGTGTTTCAAATGAGAAAATAATGAAAAATGCAAGAAAAGTAATCATGGTGATAGGAGAGGTTTTAAATTGGAGAAGCTGAATTGCATCCATCCTCTGCAGGGTAGTTTTCCTGCCCAGGGAATTGGTTGAGTCCCCATCCCCAGAGGAATTTAAAAAGCAAGTAGATGTGGTGCTGATGGACATGGTTTAGTAGTGGACTTGGCAGTGCTGGGTTGCGGTTGGACTGAATCATGCAGTGAAATATTAGAGAGAGTCCAACAGAGAGCTATGAACATGATTAAGGGACTGGAACATCTCTCTGATGAGGAAAGGCTGAGAGCCCTGGGGCTGTTTAGCCTGGAGAAGAGAAGACTGAGAGGGGATCTTATGAATGTTTATAAATATCTGCAGGGTGGGTGTCAAGGAGAAGGGGCCAGTCTCTTGTCAGTTGTACCCTGTGATAGGATGAGAGGTGATGGTCACTAATTGGAACACAGGAAGTTCCACCTGAACATGAGGAAAAACTTCTTCACTGTGAGTGTGATGGAGCCTGGCACAGGCTGCCCAGAGAGGTTGTGGAGTCTCCTTCTCTGGAGACTTCCAAAACCCGCCTGGATCTGTTCCTGTGTGGCCTGCCCTGGGTGACCCTGCTTTGGCAGGGGGGTTGGACATGATGATCTCCAGATCTTCCAACTCCTACCTTTCCATGATTCTACGAGTCTGTCTCTTTCAGGTTCTTTCAGTGCAGATCACAGTTGCTGCTGCAGTGCTGTCTTTTTGTGTGAGTTGCTTTTTCTCTGGAGTCTGTCTGGGTGTATTGTTGCTGAAGGGACCAAGCAGGCTTCCCCATGGTCTGGAGCAAAGCTGCTCATCAGACCTGGTGTTTGGTGGCAAAGTGACAAGCTGGAATACAGACTCTGCTTCACTTTTGGATGTTTGGCTTTCTGGATTTGAGGAGTTCTCAATGGGACATGAGATCTGTTTGTGGCAGCAGAGAGTATGCCTGGGAAAGGACATTCTCGCTGGAGAGATACTACTCGGATGAAAGACCCTCCTGCCCTCCTGAACCTCAAGACACAAGAAACAAGACATTGCAATGTCCCTTCCAGCCCTAGCCATTCTATGATGCTATGATAAATCTGGGCTTTGCTGAAGCTGGTAACATAGCCATGGGTTTCAGGCAAGCCAGGTTCGGTGTGATCAAAATCACTGGCTGCCAGAGCCCCAAGGGTATGGCAGTGAGCAGGGCAGGCCTTATGCCATCCCATGTTTCTCCTTTGGTGACTTTATGTTGTTTGGACTCATTCCTCTGCCATCCAACGCTGTGGTAGAAATTAGGTTGGGATCACTCCTGCAGCAATTGCTAGGGAGTCACACAGATCCTCCAACCCAGGGAGTCCCTCATGGCGTGGGTTCACCTTGCTGTCCAACAGCTCCCTGGCGAAGCCAAGGCTTGACCCAGCAGTTTGAATACCTTATGGTACAATTTGCACATAAATACTGAAAACTGCTTATATTTATAGTCCTTATATGCTGGTTTCTGTTTATATCTTTTAAAGTATTTTACTTTCATGGTGGGTTGATAAGGCAGCGAGAAAGAAGGCAAGAAAAGAAGATAGAAGTGTATTTCCTTGTGAGGTGACGGTGAGGTAGGTCTGGCCCTAGTGTTGCTCGTGGCCTGGACGGCACCGTGCAGGTAGAAGTGTGGCAGGATGTACAGAGTCTCTGTGGGATGATGCTCAGCTGTGAGTGCAGGAGTGCTGCTGTGTTCACCTGCTGGGGAACGCTGTCAGCAGACTTGAGCAGGGGTCTGCAGGTCCCAAGGAAGGTGCTGTGCTGTGGAGGGTGCAGGAAGTTGATCCTATGACTCAAGGAGTGGAGTCTGGTCCTAACAGAGAACCTGGTTTCTTGGACTTTGATCTTGTAGGTCTTTTGGTGAGGTGTGTGAATCTACTGGGCTTGACTCTAGCTCAGGAAAGCAGATCATACTTAGACCAGCTAAAGACTTACCTCTCAATTATACCAAAGAAGAAAATCAAAAGGTGAAATTTTCATGATCTTGGTAGCTGTCACTTGAGATGGGCTTCACTTGTGCCCTGCCTTGCAGCTGACTTCCATGGGATTTGGGATTGCATGGAACCGTTCAAGAGCCATCTTTAGATGACTATAAATCTGGGCTTAAGGCATATTAGCCCAGTGCATTTGCTCTATCTTGGAGGAATTCAACATGTTGCTTCTGATCCTCACTGTGGGTTGAGGATGGTGCAGCACTATCCTTGTGTTCCCCTGCTGTTGGGCTGGAGCTGGTTCAGCTTCTAACCCATAACAGGTTAGGAAAGGGACAAGAGGGGTAGTGGAGCCTTGGTACACTGGCTTTGGAATTAATTCATCATGTTCCTGTGACATTAACCAGGCAAGGATCTGAGTTAACTTGAATGTTTTATTGAATGAAGCAGGAACAGGAGCTCTCCTCAGTGAATTTGCAGCAGACTTTAAATCCAGGTGCTGTACAGTTAAGTATTTTCCTCTTCTCTTCTAGTTCACGTGCATTTCCAGATCAAGATTCTCTTCAAAAAAATGGTAAGGCTTTTTTTTTTTTTTTTCTTTTTCTTCCCTCCCCCCCAGATGCCTGATACTGGCTCTGTTAGTGTTGTTGTGAAAGATCTTCATTCCCAGATGTTGCTTCTATTGGCATTAGTGACTCTTCCATCAAATGTTTTGTTAAAGCATATCCCTCTTTAACAAATACCATTTAAAGGCTTGGCCTGGTTAAAAGAGTCATTTACTGACTGACTGTGACACAGTAAGAATGTGGAAGAAAGAAATATTCACTCTGGGGTTTTTTTGTAACCATATGAAAAACAAGTTAAATATTTGAAGGATGGAGCTGTGAGAATGTTCTTGAAATGATCTCTCATTTGTGAAACTTCCGCTCTCCTGGCAAGCAATTGGGCCATCAGTTTATTTGTCACAGCTTCCCACCTCTGGCCAGTGCAGGGGGAGAAGGTCCCACCCATAGTTACCATGCTTTTGCCAGGCAATTCAACGCACGCCCTTGGAGTTGTTGTATGAAGAAGGAAGCAGCTTTTGTCAAATCTGCTTGTGGTGAATAAATACATGCATAGGCTGAGACCTGTCAGTTTGGGGCACTGGAGTTCTTCCCAGTAAGGATGGCAAGATGTTTGATGGAAAGGAGAGGAACCTTGTTGTATGAGTAAGGTAAAGAAAATGCATGTTATCGAAGGCAACATTTGCACCAAGCCAAATATTTTCCAAAGCAAAATCAGGTATTCTGAAATACAGATTTCATACAGGGATAATTATTGCTTGCATAAGAACATGCAAGATTATGCTTTTATAAATGATGGGATGTTTTCTCTGTAGACTAATAACACATTTTCTTCTGCAGGTCAACGTTATGACGGTGGTGTAAAGCCAAAATTTAACATCAATCAAGTAGCAATTACACAGGTAGTGTTTGAAGAACGGGATTTGTAAAGCTTTTTCACAGCATGCTGAGATCTTTCTGTTTGTGTTATTGAATGAAATAATACATTGTTTACAAGAAACAGCCAACAGAACTGTGTAAGTCATGGTGATGTGGTACTGATTCACCACCTGCTGTACAAGATATCTTCTGCTTTTCAGCGCAGCGAGGTGAGGTTTCAGTTGCGGTTGCTGGTGTGGACTGGTAGTGGGTTTGGGCACAAGGTCTTACTGAAAGAGCCAAATCCTATCATCCATATTCTCTACAATGCCATTTAACTGCTGCAGTCAGTATCACTTGGTACTAAAAGAACAGCTGAAGCAAAACTACAGATTGTTTAAATTTAGTGGGACTTTTTCCTGATTCCAGACTGTAGGTCTTGTAAAAAACTGAGCAGGAAATGTTTCCTTATTAAAAATGTACATAATCAGTTGATTAAATCTCTCTCGTCTGTACTTCTGAGTCAGAACACAGCCTTATAATTTAGAGAAATGATGGTTGTAGTCAGTGTTTCTTGCTGCTGTTGTATCACGTTTTCTGGCCGTGATCTTACCTTGCTCTCAGCTTCTTGCTCTGAGTACTTACTAATTTTAATCCTAAAGCAGTTTTGTGCCATATGTAAGGTCAAGCATCAAAAGGGGTCTTTCAGGGTCTGAGCTGAGAGACGTGATTCACTAATCTGAACAGCAAAAAAAAAATCTCTTTAAGCCAAGACAAAGCTTTGGAGCTTAACTTGCATCCCTTCTGGAGACTGGTAAGATGCTGTGTATGACTGGGACTCAGAAGATCTCTCTTGTTCGTATATGATTTGAGTTTGCTTAATCATATGATGTGCAAGACAGCCATGCAGAATCCTATTCTAACAGGACATATGTGTAGATAGAAAAGAGCTGGTGTCTAGAAATTTTAGTTTGAAATATGGAAATGAGAGTTAAATTTTGGAGTCCTTTCTGAGCGCTAACTCACTGTCACAAATTATATTGCCTGACAGCCAAATTGTCCTCCTGGTGCTATGAGATTTTGCTTAGAAGGGTTAACATTTAGAGAAATGGAAGCTGCAGTTCCCACATTTTATTCTTGTGAGCAACTGATTTTTTTAGAGGCAGGGATCCATACTTGAGCCGTCCTGTTCTGCAAAAGGCATTTTCCTGATTCTAAAGTCATGAAGAGCCGAGCTGTCTGCAGGTGTATGTAGACTTGGACATTTCTTTAACCCAGGCAGCTGCCTAGTGTACTTTCAGCATGGTAGTCTGTGTCCTTGGTCTGAGGTGAGTCCCCTTTAGTGTGTTGAAGTCATTGTTGCAGGCATCCTGGAGAGACTTTTGCTGGGTTGAGCACCTTGTGATTGCAGCTTTGCTTCAACTTCTTATATTGGACAGCTCTACAGTGTTCTGGGGTGGTATGGTGCCATTCCCATGGTGGGAAAGCATTAGCTAGAGATTTTGCTCTTTCCTCACCTCAGCACTGCTGAGGTTGAGAACTGGCTATGCAGATGCTCTCCAAGGGCTGGCCTTATTTATTCTGGTAGGATGAAAAGTAACTCATGAAATACTCATCTTCTCACACTGATCTTTTATGTGGTCAATCAGGTTGTCAGCTACAACTTGAGCAGGAAAGGACAGTGGGAAAGAGCATCCTGGAGGCCGTTCACCCACAGCCACTACAGCCCTCTCAATGTCACAGTTAATGGTATCCCCTGCATTCTCTTCTGGGCTAAGAGGATCATGATTAAGTTTGAAAATCACACGCAGCTGGATTTGACGGAGAAGACATTTGGTGTCCATGCAACAGTGGATGTTGGAGATTCAAACTGCAGTGAAGACAGTGCAATGTAAGGTATCATTCTACTCTGCCAGTAGTACCAGCCAAAAAGTCAAATAAATACAAGCTGAAGGAAACAGACCTTGTATTATGTGGTGTAGAGCCCCAGGGTCAAACACCTTCCTATAATACCCTGGTGTTGCAGACAGCAGAGGTTATATGCTTTCAGACCAATCTTTTGTGGGGCACATAGATGTACATAGCTGTCTGCATCTCTTTCAAGCCTTGTGGCCAGCCACTTTTTCTCTTAGTGCCCATGAAGCTGGAGCTGTTGACTTCTTTAGTCTCCAGCTGTTTTACACAGCTACCTGGGAGATTGGATAGTGGATCGTATGCTGAATATGGGGGCTAAGGGGCTGGATCTGCAGGACTACTTATTCCTCACAGGATGAGTGCCAACAATAATGTAAATCATTGGTACGAGATGCAGATGTGTATTTAGAAACAGAGTTAGTTAGCTCCACCTCCCAGGATGTGGTGCATGAGTTGCTGAAGTCAAAGAGTGAATTCACTACAGGTTTATATGTGATCTGAGGAGTCTCCAAAAACCTGAACTCTGCATCCTTGTCTGTCATGAATTTCTTCAGCATGAACAGCATTTAGCAACTTTGCTACTGCTAAACCTG